>RPOG01001399.1:80216-153556 GCA_008086565.1 Thalassoma bifasciatum | reverse complement strand
TGTCTGCCAGGCTGTCCCGAAATCCACCTCCCTGATCAATGATTCCTTCTGCAATGAACTTACATTCCCACCACTGATCATATCGAGCCGGCCACCTGTAATCTAAAGTCTTCTCAAATTTGTCAGATGGCTTCAGACCTTCATAAACCTGCAAAAGAAAGAGGAAAACTAAACAACATAACCAAATACACTTTGAGTACAGTTTGGCTGAGATGAAGTGATTTCATCACTCTGAGAGAGTGTTTCGTACCTGATTGAAGACGGCGTTCTTGCAGCTGGGGTCCAGAGATGGGTTGTCTCTGTGCTCCATGGCCAGACGTCGGTTAATGTAGAGTCGGGGCATGAAGTTTGGCTTACTGGTCTCAGAGTCTTTCAGACACTGTGTGATGAGGGCTGAGCGACGTTTGGACAGCAGTAGGAACTGTTTTATGGTCTATGGAGAAAATAATGTTGAGTCTTACTAGATTTGAACGTTGGGTGTTCTATGAACTGCAGAAATGAACTTCATTGAATTTTAATGTCAGTAGTGTTTGTGTAAAATTACTTTGATCTGGTTGAAGGTGCCCAGGCTGTAGTCCCAGGCTGGTACCAAGTGTGGGAGTACACAGTCCAGGAGAGAGATAAACCTGCAGATGAACAGTGCATTGTTGATCTCTAAATGGTTGAAATGTGATTGTAAACACACTGGTGGTTTATCAGTTAACAGTTTTCAACACATCCCTGAAACCTTGATCTGTACCATGTACACTTCCTCTGATTTTGCAAAAAGAACACATGAATTCTATGAGAAATGAAAACAATCTTTCTTTCTTTATCTTTCTGTAATCATGAGAACCCGGACACAAAGATGAGACAAACCTCTGGATGATCAGCGCCCTGCGGTACAGGACATCAGGTGTGTTGCCCTGCAGACGAGGGTATCGCACCAAGTTAGTGGACTGGAAAACATCAGCGTTCAGACCCAGGTCTCTCTCACAGGATGACTTGATCTTCAGGCCTCGTATCCGGACGTCTATTCCCTCATCTGTTGCATCACCAATAGAGAAGAAAAGTAGCTTGTTTGTGTTAATATGCTTACCATGAGACTTTTGAAGCCAAAGAAACCTTGATCATAAACCAAAATTTCAAAATTCCCAATCCATACTTCACAAAGTATGGAATCTTATTTTTCAAGACTAGGTTTTGGACTTTTGGGCTTTATTTGACAAGACAATTTGAGATAGAAAATGCAGGGAGCGTGTGGGATGACATACTCTAACCATCTCCCACATATGTAAACATGCTAAAAAGCCTTACCTCTACATTCCTCAATGCGAACTTCAATCACAGGCAGGTGAGACGTCATGTCCTCTAGAACACACACCTCTCCAATCAGGTTGCTGATGACAAACAAAAGTTGTTCTCAAGTTATGGTATTTGTTGACAAATTGCAAAAGAATTAATGTAGCATATATGAACTGCATAATATAAAATGAAGGACAATTCTGTTCAATGAAGGTTGAATGAATTACAAAATAAATTCATATTATCCCCCACCCCCACGGAAACCGTGTCGGCTTTAAATGTGAAACAATCAAGTTAAACTGTTTCTAACAAAAACTTTACAATTCTCTGAATCACTTTTCATAACACATGTAGAAAAATGTGTTTTTTTAAATGACTCACTCATCAATGGTGACATCACTGAGCTTTTTCAGGTTGAGCTCCTCCCCTCCATACACTGTAACCCTCTTGGGCATGTAGTTGTCATCTGTAGAGTCCACTGTCAATATCAGCTTACTGAAAAGAAAACACAAGGAGAATATTTCACAGGGGAAATGTCATCAGAAAAATTTTATATGATCACAGTTTGAAGACCAATGCATTAAGCCAACTTCAATTTCACTGAAATGTATACACTCTAAATGCAACAGAAATTCGTAATTTGTTTCATTTTATCTGCAGTTCCTTACTTGACTACAGTGCCTCTCTTCATGTGCAGGCGGATCCAATGCTGCCCCTGCATACCATCACTTTCCCAGTAGGTTTCAGTGTCGCCGTCTGTCAAACAGCTCGCTCCTCCACTGGGATCCTCCTGTCAGCAAAGATATTCATGACAGGGTTAAGTCTTTGATACGGCTACAGCGTGATTTAAATAGCTTACCGGGCATAACAAATAAAAATGATAATCTGTGTAAGAAAAATCTGACAGAAAGACTCACAGAACATGAAGAAACATCAATGCTGGTCACACACTGCTTCACACTCCCCAGGTTCTCATCTTCTTTCCCTATGTGGTCATAGAGGTAGTGCACCAGGTCCTCATCACATTCATACGTCCAGGTGGGAGGAACAAACCTGAAATAAGTGATGAACAGCTTAGGCTGACAGTATCTTACTTTAAGAGTAAAACCAAAGCAAGTGTTTCTGGACTTAACTCACCTCAGCTTTTTGACGGCAGCATCATCACACTCAGCCACTTTGGGTTTGGAGCCAATGTAGAGCGCGTTCTCCACATTGACCACCTGCTCCCACCTGTTACAGGGCTTGTGGTCATAGCCAAAGAGCTGCTGCTGTCTGCTGACAGTCTCTGGGGACTCAACTGGCACCAGTCTGTCGCCTCCTTCTGTGTGTTTGCACACCAGGATCCAGCCCTCTTCTAAGTCCAGACCTGGACGGTGCTCCTCCATCTGATCCTGGAAACAGGTGTGCATCACAAAGTCTTAATAAATGTGCAACTATTTGTACTTGATTATTGGTACACAGAGGTACCCCAGTTTTATATGGATGAGCTTAAAGGGCGTATAACTGGTCTGAAAATTATTTCAAATGCAGTGTTTCTGCTATTTATATAAACAATTCAAAAAATTATTTCGAAGCTAAGTCTTCCATGTTTCCTGCAACTGAGTTAAACTCAAATTTACTATAAATGAGGAACTTAAAAAGAGAATACATGCTTTTAGTCGTTAGGAAAGTGAACAAGTATGACAGACAGGGTGACTAGACGTCCTCTGGTATTTCGTCATAAAATTCTGTCCACATTCTGTCCATTTTATAAAATTTCCTAGAATGTCCAGGTTTTTCTCAGCTTGTTCTGCAGACCATTGATATTTATAGTAGAGCTCTGCACTGGGCTACTGGTATTATTCTGATGCACCAATCTGTCAAGATGCTGAGCATGGGCGAGGGATGGTGCATAGTGAGTAAAAATTTTGATATTAAAAATCAACAATTGTCCCTTTATCTCATACATTTTACTTTTATCTCAAAATCTTGACTTAATATGTGCAAAAAAAATCTTCACAAAGCAATTTTTTTGTACTTTGAATTTGCATAAATAGGCTTCTATACATTACTCATGTTTACGTTACAGAAAATTTTCACTTTGAGCAGAAAAGGAGGTGTTTGAAATAAATGTATGGGTTATGAAGCTACTTTGAGTATCTTTGAGTGTTTTTGCAGTTTCTTGAAGAGGCTGGAGAGGGGGTCCTCTTTTTTGTAAAATATGATCACCCTAATGATCACTGCAGTGAGAGAGTCAGAGAAGCTTACCTTATTAATTTTGACCCACAGGCCCTGACTGTTACAGTACTCCTCCCCTGTTGTCCGGATACAAGTCCCTTTCTTTGGCTCAATGTTGTACTTGCATAATTTCTTGATGTGTGGAGTCTGGTGTGGGCTCTCAAAGACGGAGACGATAGTTTTCCCCACAGTGGAGCCTCCTGCAGATGCTCCTGATGAGGCGGAGGACGAGGATGAGGAATCCTTGCAGATCTTATAGCACACTTCTTTAGGGACGTAACAAAGGCACTCAGGCACCAGCTCACTTCCCCGGAAACACTCGACGCATTTGTTGAGAAAGCGGATCCTGCCCAGCAGCAGGTGAGGGTTGTCGCCCAGTGACATGATGAAAATGAAGATGATGAGGTGATGGTGATGTGATGGTGAGGTGACAGTGGGAGTGAGAGTGAGCAGCTCAGCTAAAGAGGGGCGTCAGATGACATCACACCTCAGGTACAGCCTTGTTTTCCTGCCTGGTCACGCGAGGATGCTCCTGTCAAACATCAACACAAACAAAATCGAACCTTCCAGACTGATGCATGATTCAACATAAAGGTACAAAACACAGAATAACAAACCAACTCTAATTCTGCTTCACCGGCTCTTATTGGGTTATAAAAGGTTAAAGTGGTCTCTTATCAGAGACCAAAGTTCGCTGGGTCAGAAAATCTTTCTTCCACTTTATTAAAACTACAAGTGATTGAGCTAACATTAGCACGCCGGCTAAACAAGTCTGTCATCAACGTGAATGAGCCGCCAGTAAACTGATTGTATTTAAAAGTTACAGACAGACATATACTGTGATTTAACAGACCGATAACAGCTAATGTTAACTTACAGGTAGTGTCGATATGTACTTCAAACGTAAAATCCTCCTATCGATGAGTACTTCTTTCCATATCTGACAACGCGGAAGTGAAAAATGACTTTTGACCCTCTCGAACATCCGTCGCATGTGCTTCAGAATAAAAGTCTGACCAATCGACTCAAGTGGTTTTGGTCTTAATGAATTAAAAACACCTCGTATCTAATGTCCCTTTGTAAGGAAGACGATAAGGGCCGCTGACAAAAAAGTAAGGTCAAATATTTGTTTTATTCGAAGAAAAAAAGTCAGAAGTATTTGATCAAAGTCAGAATTCTGACTATTTTTCACTTCAAAATTATTACTAGTTATTTTTTTTCTCCTTTCTTTCATATCATTTAATTCATTTTATTTTTCCAACACTCTTTTTGTTAAAATTTTTGGCACTCAATCCACAAAAAACTTTTTTCACTTGTCATGATGAATATGCGCATCCTGGCATTGCAAATCATGTAGCCAACAAAAATAATAAATGAGTCACAATGAGGATAGCAAAGACTTATGAAATGGAAGAACAAAAAAGTAAGCAAAATTAGAATTGATAGTAATTAAAAAATATTTGACCAAATTTATTTATTAATTTTCATGGGCACGGATCCTCTTATTTACCTTTTTTACCATCTGAAAGATTTATGTAACATGTTTACAAAAAGTACACAAAAGCTTTGGTTGGTCTGGAAAAGAATTCCTCCTGAGAAATATTTCTTCCAAATATTCACAAGTAGTGATTTTAAGTTTAAGGTTTGCAGCCATTATGTGACCTAGATGTTCAAAAATATATTAAAATAGTTAAAATCTCAACTGTATTTGGCCAAAACGGTAGTTTCTCTAATATTCTCTCTACAATATGTTGGACATTACTCCGAAGATGGGACAGTACAAAGATATAAAAAGCACATATTTGAACTTTCATCATGAAGAAGTGGATTTTATTTCTCTTACAGTTGCTTACATATATGCTCAACCACATATAAAAACTCCACCGTCTCTTATTTGAAGTTACTGCACTTGTATGTTTACAAATTACCTGAAGATACACCAATTTCAAAATCAAGCACACATTTTCATTATGACATTTATATAAAAAAAAGTGTGATGCATCAAATTTTACACCATAATATTCTGGCAGTTCCCAGTAGACTTATGGCCTTGCTTGAATGTATCTGCACATTTTTGCAAAGTTGTGACGTTGTTTTTAGATATACCCCCCATAGTTGTTCTAAAATAACAGTTTCGGGCTGGATCATCATCATAGTTAATTTTTTTTTTCAGACAGTATGGTATAATTAGCAAAATGTGTGTCATTTCACAAATCTTTTGAGTTGTGTAACAATATACCATAAAATAAAATGATATAAAGGTAATCTTTTTCTCCCCCCACAAATAGTATTTCTATCCTTTTCACAGGTTTTGTACCACTGCAACTTTTATCAATGGCTTTTCTTGTTCTTTGTGGTTGTTGGTGTTTATGTTTCCATTAGGAGAAGCAGCATCTTCATCCTCCTCATTTAGATGTGTTGAGACATCCAACAGTGAAGGGAGGCTCCCTCCAAGAAGGATTCCTCGGCCTCTCTGCAGGAGGCTGTTAAGTCCATCACCCAGAGAGCCATTCACGGGTAAAAACTGCTTCTGTCCAGGAGTGTCTGAGGACTGATGAATCTCAAGATCCTCTGCACTCATCCTGCAAATACAGCAGACAATTTCATCTCAGACTGAGTTAACGTGGTGAAACTGAGTTATGATGCACAACACTGTACCTCATATCAAAGGTGGATCCTTTAAAAGCTGGTTTGAGAGTCTCGGCTGCGGTCGACAGGGTATAAGGGATTGAGAAATGTCTCTGTGCCCAGTGCTTGTCCCTCACGATTGGAGCCAGATTCTGATACATATCATCTACAGCCAGCATGGACACCTGGGGGGAGTGATGTAAATATGTAATTAAGGCAGTGAACACTCAAATTACCAGTGAACCTGTGTAAAATTAAGAAAAAAAAATTGCCCTAACAAAATAGGATACCTTGTTGTCTACAGTGACCAGACATCCTCTTTTGCCTGGACATGTCCCCTTTTTGGTCTGGGGGAATTTTGTAAGATTCCCCAAAATGTGGGGGCTTTTCCGAGCTTGTCCTACAGACCATTGATGTTTATATTAAGTACTGCACTGGGCTACTGGTATTATTCTGATGCACCGACCTGTCAAGATGTTGGGCATGCAGGACAACTTGTTCCAACTGCTTAAGTTGCACTCTCAGACAGAAAATGCTGAAGTGGACATGCACGTTTACTTACAAACTGCAGATAGTACCATTCTTTTTGTTTTAGTCATGACCAGTGTTGAGAATGGCTTTGTGGCCCATGTTAAGTCAAATTTTGTGACAGAAAATCAAAATTCTGCAATGAAAAGCCAACATTTTGGACTAAAAAGTCAAAGTTATGAGATAAATAAGAGATAAATAAAGTTATGAGGAAGAAAAATCTAAGTTTTGAGATAGAAAGTTAACATTATAGACTAGAGTCAAATTTTGCACTTCAAAAAAAAAATTGAAATTCTGATATAAAAAGTCAGATTTTGAGATGAAAAGTCAGGATTATGAGGAGAAAGTCAAAAATTATAGATGAAAAGTCAAAGTTATGAGATAAAAAGTCAAAGTCAGGAATAAATAGATCAAAGTGGCGAGTAAAACAAGATACAATCTTTAGATAAAAAGTCAAAATTAAGAGAAAAAAGTTGAATTTTTGAACCAAAACTTGTGTGCTTAAAGTTGAAGTTGTGAGATGAAGGCAAAATTCAAAGATGAAAAGTTGAAATTTCAAGCTAGTCAAAATAATAAGAAAAAAAGTTGAATTTTTGACTTACATTTTAACATTTTGGCTACATGTGCAAAAAATGAAAAAAACGTGTGTGCAAGAAACATTAAAAACAACTGAACTAATGAAAAACTCTTTCAGAGAAAAGCTTTGAGCTGACAACCTGAATGTTTCTGTCTATTAGCTGGTTTGTTTCAAAGTCATCATCGTCTTCTCCAAATGGGTTGATGATCAGCTCACCAACCTGCAGAAGGGAAACAGTTTAATTCTTCATTTGAGAAAAAAAAACAGAACAAATCTTTTCTCCATGTGTGAAAAACATGAATGTAACCTCTAACCTTGAGCCAGCCAGTGTAGAAAAAGAACTGTAGCAGGGTGAAAACTGGGACGTACAGGTCCAGTTTGTGATCCTTGTAGCCTTTCTCGGGATTCAGGAATTGGCGACCAATTACACAGAAGGCAAAGAAAGAATAAACTGCGAGAGTAACTACCTGCACAGACAAGAGAGGCAGGAAATTAAATCATTTTGTGTTGCATCATACATTTTGGTGATCAAACTCAGTCTGGTCTTGTTTTCACCTGAGTGTAGACCAGAGGGATGCTGATCCAGTCGTAGTGGAACAGGAGGCTGCACTTAGCTCTGTAATTGTTCAGCTCCTTTCATTACAGAAAAAAAAGATTTAAAACACTTTGTGGATGCAACCTCACATTTCTAAATCTTGCATCACTTGCGTCATGAGAGGTTACTTAAGATTAAAGATCCACTCACGTCCATGAGCAGTCTCAGAGCTATGTCATCCCTCACTCGACCCTCTTCTCTCGCTCTGGCTGCCAGGTTTGAGAACCAGGTCATAGGCATCCAGTACTTGTTGAAATCAGAGTGAAGGGAGTCAAACTTCTTCAGTTCATGCGTGGTCATAAAGCCTGTAGAGATGAAACAGTTTGGTGACACATGGACTAATTTTGTTAGATTCATAGAAAGATCTTGGCTCGATCTGAATCTCTGTCACTGATCTCACCAGCCTCCACTATGTGCTCCAGAGTTGGGAAACGCTTGTGAACTCTTGTACTGATGGAGCGTAAAATAAGAACTGAGGATAAGTTGGCGTATCTCATCAATGTTCTCCTCAGCAGACGTCCTCTTTCGTCTGATCCGTGGACGTTTCCAGAAACCACCATCATGAGGTTGTCAGGCAGCGGGAAGCTGGTGTACTGACCCCACCAGCGGTTAAAGGCCAGTGTCACATAGAAACCTGAAGCAAAGAGGTAATAATGGATGATTTTATCTTCACATGTGGTGAAAACAGTTCAGCTAGACTCACCCAGCACAAACAGGACTGGGATGAAGTTGGCGTTGGTGAACTGGTCACAGTAAAGGACGACACGCTCAAACAGATCCTGCTGCCTCGGTGTGAGGAAAAGCCTGTGAGGAACATCAAACTTGTGATTGAGCTTACCCCAGGAAACAGCAGGATTAAAACATGAAATGAGTGAGTGAGTTTTACCTATAAAGAACACTGAAAAACAGATATACTCCACAGAACAGGAGCAGCTCTTTGTACAGCAGCCTGTAGATGCTTCCTTTCCACCTAAACAAAAGTTTGGAGAAGCCTCCAAATCTTGCATCAGCCACTTCAAGACTGTAAGAAACCGTCATGTCTGGGTTTGTTCTGGTCCAAAAATCACCTGTAAATGTCCAGAATGAATGCTGAAGTATTTTCATCCACCCTGTAGCTTTGTATTTGTATTCCAGTCATCCTTGAATAGACTATAAGACTGAATTTGTGTCTTACCTGTGAAATCAGGTGGATCACCTGGTTCTGTGTGGAGTCCTGCTTTCCTGAGAGCGAGAGACTTCCTTCCTGAGCCCTGAATTTAAACCTCTGTGTTATGCTGTCATAAGTTAACACCTTAAATTTATTGCCTGGGAACCTTCAAGCCATGAGATACATGTGCAGTAGATGAGCACAGCGACATAACCTGTTGATAAAGTTGGAAGAGAACATTTTTCTGAATTATCAACTACTAAGACTTCATCTAACCAATCTTTTGTAGTGCAGCATTTTTGTTTAAGAAGCTTTGAGCCAATTCTCCAGAGTTCATAAGTCTTAGCATTACTTGACAAGTTGATAAAGAGTTGAGTGCAGAGTTTGTATTCACATAATGTGGCCTAATCTTACAAACAACAACAAACAAACAACTAAACATGGCCCAGGATTTCAGTACATGTTTACTTATATCGTTGATTCATATGTAGATCACTTTCTGTAGAATTATGAAATAATCATTTAAAAGTCTAATCCAGAAAACTTCAGAGAGTAATAAAAATGTGAAAATGAAAACAGTGTCATCAAAAAATATTTAGATTACCATAATAAAGGCCAGTACTGTAAATTAAGTCTCATGAAATCTCATTAAACTCTTTGCTTACTGTTACAGAATATTTATAAACCTCTTTTGAGTTTTATTCTAAAATGGGTTTACATTGATATGGTCAACATGTGTCCTTAAAAGTGAACACAAACCAAAAGTTCCCCAAAAAGAGCTTGAAATGACAATATATTTATGAGCACAAGAAATGACTTAATTCTTGAAAAAGAAGAATAACATGTTTTTATGCACTGCATAAATACAACATTCAATCTTCCTCACACAACTTGATGCACACAAATTAAAAACAGACAAAGTTTTCAGATAAACATCTTTATCACAGTTCCTAATAAAAACATGTTTTATTTTGACAGAGATGTTAGGGGGAAATGTGTTGCTATTTATCATTCAAACGATCGCTTATTCTTGATCTTGTTTCAGACTATCAGGTTTCTATGCTTTTATGAGTATTCGTTTAACTCACATTATTAATGTTTGGAGGAAACGTTCTCACATATGTCAAAAAGAAACATTGTTCAAACATCTTTCTGGGATGTATAACAAGCTCAGTTAGACCTTTTATCTAAGTGAAACTAATGCTAAGTCATAGATGATTGCATAACACACAGATAGAGACTGTACAGCTGAGGCTTTTTTAACAGTTATTTACTGTTCTGTCCATCAGTCTGAAAACATCCTCACAGTGTGATACAGACGGAGCGTCCTCCTGTCTCTCTGTCTTTGTCATTAGCTGCTGTCTTCTGTTCTCTTGTTTGCCTTTCACATCGTTACAGCAGACCACTGTAAATCAGAGTCTCTTTTCCAGCCCAGTTTAATCCTCTGACTCTGTTTGCTCTCCCTGACTGGATATTTATGAGACCATCAATCCTCCTTCAGAGCCTGGACAAGTCACTTTCCACTTCCCTTTTTGACTGGATCTGCACAACTCACATAGATACAGTCAGAAGATGAGACTCAGAGTATCTGTATCTCAGCATTTATTACTAATTGTTTTATTTACTGACACTTGTAAAGTTTCCAGTGTGTTTTTGTGGTTCATATGTTGTAGTTTTCATTCCTGTCACTAGGTGTCACTCTTGTTACAGGCATTCGGACTACAGCCGCAGCCCTCCAAGGCCTCTTTTATTTTAGTATTTAGATCATAAACAAAAACATCTTAATACTTTTTATTGAAAGAAAACAATAAATAAACATCTGTTATAAACAATGCCATGTAAATATGTTGATAAGTAATTACTCAGCTGGGACAGATACACAAACTGGGGTTTACATCTGCCATGTTTGGATTTATTATTTCTCATTTCAGCTGTTTCTTAAAGTTTATTTTGGTACAGTGATATTTTTAGGTATTCCATAAAGAAGTTAAGCCAGCCATCCTCTGTAAATCTCTGTGATCTTGATGTTAATGGAAAATTCTACCACATTAACATCCCAGTCATTTGCTGGTCTCTACCACTAGATCCACTTGTCAGGGCTAAGGCCTCTGAGAACAGGACAGCGAGAGAGAGAGAGGCTCAGTACTGATCGTTTGAGTAACCCAATGCGCGCTAATTACAACTTCCCACGGTGAGTGAAATTAGAGCTCTAAAGAAAAGAGGGATTTCAGGTAGCTGGGGCCGGCCTGGGTCATTGTCGGGGCAGAAAGAGCCAAAAGGAGGCCACAGAAGATAAAAACTTCAATGAAAAGGTCTGAAGCAAAAAGTGCAGTGAACTAATGACACAGTTTAGTTTTTGTGCCCTCTTTCTTGTGATGTCAATAATAATCATTTAGAACAAAAAAACAAAAATGGGCCAGAAATCTTTATAAATAAACATTTATTTTCTCATCATCTGAACAATCTTGTGCATAAAAAACAACAATAAACATAGTGCATGTGTCAGTATAAACATAACATTTAAATCAGTGCTTACAAAGCTATGGCCCCTTTTTTGCCATGTAATGTAACAAAGGTTTATTATTGCGGACAAAATGTTATGTAGGAGCTGGTGCTGCTGTAGTTGTAAAATTTTAGCTTAAGCCACCAAAAAAGGCTCATTTTTTTAAGCTGTATAAAAAGCAACATTTCAATTTGAAGGCTTGTTGGGATCCCTTTACTTTGTTTCTTTGACCAAAAAGCACTGAAGCAATAGCGAAATTAGTTTTCATATGGCTTGGAAGCAAATGCACAACTTTTTTTATCTGTGTCGTTTTTAATCCTAATGTGCTGGCAGTAACTCATGCTATTCGACTTGAAGGTGGCATCAGCAAGTTAGCTTTTTGGTTTAGGGTAAAGTGACAAAATAGAAACCCCAAATGCATCATTATGCTGAATGCATTTATGATTAATTTTGACACTCTACTATTCTTAACAGTAAAAGCATGGAAATGTGGTTATCCAACTTGGGGAATTTTTAACCAGTCACCAGACCTGTGCTAGTCAGCTACCTGTGTTCTAAATTTGAGTCATAATATTGTAGCTAAAGATAAACAACAATAGAACAGTAAAACTGTACAAAACTGTACAAAACCGCAACATTCCCTTATTTATATTATTTGAAAAGCAGAGAGCCATCCGATGTAAACGAACAAAGCTTTGATGGGAAATGTGAAATACACTTGAGTGTTTTTAAATCACACCCTAAAAGCTGCACCCTTTCTTACTGAACACAAACAAATTAGCGTTTAAAACCTACAACGGCAAGAGTGAGACGGTCTGATTTCCATGTCTTAGATAATGATGAACAGACTGCTACATGCATCCCCTTGTTTGACCTTTAATGTGTCGTCTTTTCTGTTTACTGAGCCTGCATTGCTGCAACACCCTCATTTTGATCAACCAACCCTGGTAGTTTCCAACCATTTAACATGTGACACAGAGCATGAGTAACACCTATCTATTTATTCTTGCTGAATTAAGATGTCTATAATTTTAGACTTCTAGCCTCAGCTTTACATTCCACATTTCATAACGAATTAGTAGTGCCATGGGATTAGTCATTGTTCAGCACCTACATTTCCAGACATGCAGCACAAGGTGAGTGAGTTTGATCCTGAACATCCTGTATTTAGGAAACAGTGTAACAAGACAAACTGGAATGCACTGAACAACGACACTTGGGTGAGGTAAAGGACAGCAAACAGAAACTTGCTTGACACAGCACAAGTATTTCCTCAAATATTTCTGGTTCTTTGTTATAGATGCAAAAACAATGAGACTATGTTTAGATGGAGTTCAGCATCATTTATAAAAGTCTTTGTGCATTTGTGTCTTTAAATTACTTTTCCAGGGCGTAAAAAAGGGGGCCTCCCTTTCAAACTGTCACCGCATTTCTCAGGTCCCACAGGAAAAGCTCCTGATTAAATCACTTCCTCTTACATTGTGATACCAACAGTGGTCTGACCATGTTAGCCCCTGAGTGGATTACACCACACACACACGCACACACACACACACACACACACACACACACACACACACACACACACACACACACACACACAATGTAGCCCTACAGAGCATTTAAGAGAATAACCAGGTATGTTAAGACATGCTTTTTCATTTTGTGTCAGGAGTTAGACAGAATTGTAGCCTGGTTCTGTTCGAAGCTTGATGTCTTTAACTTGTATTTAACTACACTGAGTTTGTATCAATTTATTATTCAATAGACCTGATTAAAAAAATTTAAGCAAATCTCAGATGAATGGCTAAAAGATTTAGCTCAATTTAGTGATAGCTACATTGCTAGCCTTTAAAGTAGCTTGGAGTACAAAGTGGAGGAAGCTATCCAAGTCAAGTTCCTGCCATTTCACCTCTACTGTCAAGGTACTATTTCTTATTTACAGACAGTTAATAAGATGGGACTTTAAGTACATTTAAACCACATTTCCTTAACTTAGCTAACAAGAGATTGGTAAGCGGCGCTTCGCAAACTGGCAGCTGTAGCACAAGGAATTTTCCCGCCTTTTTTAAGAAACAAGTTATCAATATTCAAGATTCTCATTACAGGACAAGATTAATGAACTGAGGTGCCACAATATTCAAGCCACTCCCAAAAAAAGCTGAGAAATGGTTAGACAGCTGTTGTAACTGACAGTTGTGCTAATAGCATCCTGTTAGCAGTTAGCTAATCAGCTACAGCAGTATTCAAACTAGCTCTTTAAGAATCAGTGCATCAAGCCTCTTTTCTGGAGTGACCAGACTTTAAAGCTCAATATTTAACAAGTTTTATACAGTAAATTTGTGTAATCCAAACATAAAGAAAGGAATTAAACATTTATGGTATAAAAGTAAAGAAAGGTGTCGCTATACTTCACTTTCCATAAAACCATGAAGTGCCATTTTTTGACAATGTATTTTGTTGATGTAGAAAAAAAGTCATTACTTATGATGTAGGAAAAATATGTCATTATATTATCAAAAAGGTTTAGGTCCGGGCGTTTTTATGCTGAGCTCTGTAACTAAAGAACCCGAAAACCTAGATTCAAAATTTACTGAACATTTTTTAAATTTTTTTTTAAAAAAGTGAGAAATATTTGTTGGGAAAAACAAACTTATTTGATGGTTTGGAACTTAAACAGAAAATAACACATCTGCCTTTTTGGAGTTAGCTAGAAATGCATATTAATCACATAACTTTTTCTCTATAACAGAAAGAAATGCTTATGTTGAGGTCCTAGTCACAGATATTGAAAACTGGAGGGAAACACAGAGTTTATGGCCCTTTGACACAATTGCTGGTGTAAGCACGAGAATATTTCCCAAAATGCTGAATAGTTCCTAAAAGGTGGTGTCACGAGAGGCTGACGTTCTCATACTCGCCGTGGTCTGAGTCCTCCAGTTCAATACCCGGCACCAGGCTGTAGTATTCAGTAGACTGAGTGAGATAAGCCTTCTCCCTGTCTGCAGAGTCTTTCATCACCTCCGTCACACTGACTGTGTCCAGCTCCGTCTTACTGACTCCATCAGGGTCCTTTGACTCCTGCTTCCCCTCTGTGGAGGAACAACAAGAAGGTTGTCTGGGGAGAGACTCCACTGAGCCCAGTTTAATCTCCACCTCTTCATAGATGTCTCTGGTGCTGCCCAGAAGGGTGGAAGCTGGACGTAGCAGCAGCTGGTTCTTCAGTATCCCTTCATGGCTGCTGTGTCCAGCTTTATACTGCTCTGTGGCTGAGGATTGCTGCTTCTTGTGATGCTTTTGGCCATTGCTACTCAAAGTGGAAGCTCTTTTCTTTTTGGAAGTGTTCGTAGTACTCCCTTTTTTGCTCCTCTTTCTCCCACAACACCAGCACAGAATCAGGGCAGAGAGGATGAGAAGAGGGAGCACGATGAAGAGTGCAGTGAGACCAGCTGGCCGGCACACATCACTGAGCCTCACCGACAGCACACTCCTGCTAGCGAGGTGCCTCGGAGACACACAAGTCAAGTTTCCCACCAGGTCCTGAAACCTGGTGGTCCTATTAACCTTTCTGCCTTCCTCCAGACCCTCAAGTGACACACAGGAGCAGTCCCAGGGGTTTCCTTCAAGCTCCAGGGTCTGCAGATTTGATTTCTGCAGAACAGAGCCTGGGAGGATCTGAAGCTGGTTGCCTTGCAGATACAGCTTCTCGAGGTTTTCTGAATCCTTGAGAAACCCTTCAGGAAGTTCCTGAATCAGGTTCCCGCTCAGATCCACCACCGTCAGGTGTGGCTGATTTGCAAGAAAGTCGTTTGGCAACTTGTTCAGTCTGTTGTGACCTAAGAAAACCTTTTGGAAAGTCGAGGCCTCTATATCTGTAATATTTACTGAAGTGATATTACAGTGAGAAAGATCCAGTGTCTGTATGTTTGTCAGATTTGTAAACACTGACCAGTGCACGTGGCTGAAAGCAGAGCCAGAAAAGTTCAGGCAACAGACGCCAGCAGGAAGCTCAGAGGGAAACTGGGACAAAACGGTTGCTGCTGGGCACACGCATCCTCCTACAAGTCCCGTCTTCACCAGCAGGATGATAACCAGCAGGACATCTCGCTGACAAATCATACCTGGAACAGAAAAAGAAATGTACAAACTTATTATCACATATTAAATCAACGGTTTCTACTGCATCTTTCTCAGGCTCCTCTCACCCACCTGCCAGCTGAGTGTAGTCTCACACAGATGTTAATGTACTCGTAAACCTAACGACTTCTCCAAGGACCTGAGGTTGCTGTGAGGACTGTGTGAGTTGGCATGGTGACACAGTTCACCAGGGATCAGGAGTCCAGTGTTTGGCTGTTGGAGAGGAAACAGGTGCTGCCGTGACTCTCACGTGAAGGTTGTGCCGTTAATTGGCAGATGGAGGTTGAACAAACATTTTAAGATTCTTAAAGATATAAACAGAGCTTCATTCACTAGAAGGTTGCTGAGGAAACTTAGATTGGTGTGGTATGCTCTTTTTTTGACGATGTTATGCTTTATTTAGGTTTACTAGTCTAGCAAGCAAGCACCCATGGTTAAAAGATGTTGTTCCATCAGTTTTGGTATTACTAGAGGGATTTTATACACCAAATTACAGCAGGAACCTAGAGGATAGTCACTTATTCATTCAAAAATACTGCATTTAGCCAAAAAGCCTCATTACAAAATTAGAGGGAACAAGTAGTGAGTCTAAAAGCAGATATTCATGCAACTTTGTCAAATCATGACTTAATTTTATTTTGAAAACCTGCTGTTTGGGAAATGAAACATTTAATTTAAGGCCAGCTTTTTTTTTAAAGCTTTTGTATCCTTTGTGATTTGTCAGAAAATCAAAGCATGTGTGGTCAACATAAGACTTCCTCACACACCACAGAGCTGAGAGCTGCTCTACAGTTACAGGAGATCTCGTGTAAATGCCCAATTAGTGCAGAGTGCAAAAGGTTTTAATCGAGTATGTTTCAAAAGAAGTTGCACATGCAATATTTAACCAGACTTTAATGTTTCATCAGGCTCATATTTTAGAGAAAAGTCTGCTCCTAATCAAACTGACAATCTGTTTGGCTAACATCTCACATTTCCCAAGACTTCCTGAGAAAAGACCTTTCTGGGCAACAGGAGGTGATACAGCTCTTCCAGAGAGAACAGTTTGTTTATATGAAAAATCTTTGAGTCATGATACATCCAAGAGGAAATCTGACAGTGAGATCAAACCGCAGTGACACAACATGCAACACAGATCTTGTAGATAAAGATCAGAACACAGAGTTATGAATGAGAGTTTTTGATCTCTACTCAGCAGTCGGGCTGGGACAAACAGGTGACCCTGTTTTTGCGAACCTGACTGAGAAATTCAGTCAAAGGCATCAAAGGCCACAGTGACAGGAGTCTATGTATGAGAGGTTAGAGCTGGCAGTTTGAGTAGAAAGAGGAAAAAAGCACCATGTCAGGTAATAAAAACACTAGTTCATAGAACATACAGCTTCGTTTGAGCGCAACATCTTCAATTGTCTGGACAAATACTCTTTTTGAATGTGCACTTGCAAATCTTTTGGGCTGTATGATGCAGCAAAAAACTGAGTTGTTTTCATGTATTTACTGTTTATTAATAGTAGTTTTAGTATTGCTACCATGCTCCTCACATCATGATATGTGAAGCCATAAAACCACTTTAAAGGGCGCTGACTTTTTCCACAACCAGGGTATGTGTAGAAAAGATCTGATTGATAGAGCAGCAGGACTGATGTCAGACATTTCCTATTAACCAAAATATCCTTTCAACACATATAAAACATTTAATATCACACAAGGAGACTTAAAACCCTTACTTGATTTTTTTGACTTAAAGAAACAAAAGGGGACTTTTCACAATACAATCATTGATATTGTAGTTTCTCAGTGACAGTAACTGGTGTACACGCTGCAAAAAACTGAAATCCAAGCAAGTGCTAATGTCTTTCTTTTGGTAAAAAGTGTCTTTTTAGTCTTGATATGAGCCACATTTTCCAGACCAATCCGGAAAAATGTCCTGTTTCATGTTATTTTAAGACAAAAATGATGTCTGAATTGCTTGTAAAAAGGAAAAAAATCTGCCAATGAGGTAAGAAAAATGTGTCTCGTATGAAGACATTTTTCAAATTTCAAGAAACCCGAAAAGCAGCTTTTTTTTACCCCATTGGCAAGCTTTTTTTAACCCATCACAAGAAATTCAGACATAATTTTTGTCTTTAAATATCTTGAAATAAGACATGTTTCCAGACTTGTCAGTTGAATGTGGCTCATTTCAAGACATAAAACTTAATTTTGACTAAAAATTAGACATAAACCCACAGATTTCAGTTTTTGAAGTGCATGGACAGCTCACTGAATATTTCAGTTTTTTAAAATGTTTCCAACTACAAATACTCAAAAAGTTGTATAAACTGTTAAAATATTACCTTGGCATTTACAGGACAAAATCAAAAAAAGAGAAAAGAGTTACACGTATGTCCACAGGGGGCGCCAAGATCAACACAAAAAAAGAGTTCCTCCGAAGAACTTTAAACTTTTAGCGAGAGTGGAAGTGGTTCATAATGTCAGAAAAAAAAGTTT
Organism: Thalassoma bifasciatum; assembly: GCA_008086565.1. Taxonomy (NCBI): domain Eukaryota; kingdom Metazoa; phylum Chordata; class Actinopteri; order Labriformes; family Labridae; genus Thalassoma; species Thalassoma bifasciatum. Next base: position 135,453 of record RPOG01001399.1, on the reverse strand, counting down.
ATGTTCAGTTGCTATCACAGTTAAAAACTGAACTAAGAAACAGACACAATCACATACAAACAAATCCTTTGGTCACCTCAAAACTATGACATGCTTTTAATCACAGAGACAGATATAAAAGTGTAGAAGGTAGAAGAGAGCGTTGTTTTTTCCCCTCTCTTTAACATATCTCACACCTTCCTACATGGTTTCACTCTCTGTGCTGCTTTGTGTCTGTTATAATTCATATCTGTCTGCACTGACTTAGATGTTTGCCTGCTGCACTGAAAAACTCTTTTGTTCTAACTGATAGTTATCACCTCCCTGTGTATTCAAAGCTGGATCCCTGAAGAGGAAAAAGGAAATAGGTGGGATTGTGTGGGACCATGATGGTGATAATTTGCGTAGATCAGGATACTGAGATCCAGATTCTCCATGAGCCTTATTATTAAAGTGAGGATGAAGCAAGACTTTGGCACAATTATGAGATAACTTGATGCCTGTGGGGCCAAATCCTGATCAGATAAGAGAAACAGTGCAAAGGTTAGTATCCATCAGGGTTAGGACGTCTGAGGAGGCTCACTCTCTAAATATTGACACAGTAGTTGATCTTTGAATCTTTTTGTTCCACAAAACAAAAACAAACACCACTTCATCTCCACAGAGCCTGAAGTGAGAGTGAAGACCCCTCATCCACCAAACAGGAGGATTTTTCCAGCACTATGTCCCCTTTGGGTGTGAGCGTCCGTCCATCCAGGGGAGGGAGGTTAAGTCTGAGAATCATGGGTGATCTCACTCACTAACAATGTGAGCAGCTACATCCTCTTTGGCAGCAGAGCTTCCTCTGAAATAACGGTCTCCATTCTCTCTTTCATACAGCTCTCCATCATAAAACACTCCCACTTTAAACAGAGACTGCAGCCAAGGCAACACAGAGGGAAGATTTTCCACAACATGAACATCTAAGTGTGCAAAAATGTAAAGGCTCAATGAGTTTGAACAAAAAGGTGCCGCCTGCAATAAATCAGTATTTCTTTTTATAGGTGTGGTGATGCAGCTAGTGGTGATATAACTTCACAGAACTTAATTTTATTGTTTACCCAATCATTTCTTGAGAATTTGAAGGTTTTGGGGATTAAGGATGTACAAAAATAACACTTCAATGTTTTAGAAGACTAGATCCCTTTCGTTGTAAGCTTTGAATGAATTAATAATGCACTTTTTTGAAGTTAAAAGAAGTTATAGGTGTTTTTTTGTTTTTACCAACTGAAATCAACCATTAGTGTCTCCCAGCTTCGCAGTGAGCAAACTAAGAGTGATGCTTTTCTGGTGTATGTTTGAAGCTGTCATTTTCTAAACTGTTATTGTTCTACAATACATTTTTCTCATGTGTATAGACCCCAACACATTGACAAAATACCAATTAAATGATTCCAAACAGCAAACCCTGTGAATATACATGGTATTTGAGTATTTCCTTACCTCTCACTGCCATGTCAGGAAACCTGTTGAAGATTCATGCATCAGCAGCAGCTTCTTCTTCTCCTCTCTGCATCCATCAACTGTCCCACATGAACAACTGGCCCCACCTCCTCCTTTCTCCTCCTCCTCCTTTCTCCTCCTCCAGGTCAGAGGGTGTGTCTCCCTCTGAGCGGAATGTGGAAAAACCTCAACTGCCAGTAAGAGTGTGTGTGTGTGTGTTGGTGTGTGTGTATGTGTGTGAATGCATGTGTGAGAGTGTATTATTGATGTTCACCTGTACACAGGTCTAAGTTTAGGTGCATTTACCTGTACTTCAGTTCATAAATTGATCCTCATTAACAGCAGTAGTTTAGTACTTTAGCGCCCCCTGGTGGCTGGCGTGACTTTCTCACAAAACAATGACGCAAAATAACCTTTTATTCAGAGACTTAAAACAAATACATTCCCCTGCTTCCATTCCATTAAAAAAAAAAAAAAATCTTTGACCTCTTACCCAAATGGTCGCCACCTACATATTTTTTGTTGATGTCATAACATTTTAGTGAAAACAACTGTATGTATGACTTTTGATCTTCTCAAAATAACTTTTTATGTGTTCATTTTTGCCATTTTCTCTTATAATTTAAACCTTTTAATTTCTTACTTGACTTTTAATCCATAATTTATCTTGTAATTTTTACTTTTTTAAATCTCCTTATTTCGGAAATCGAACCCATCAATTGTATTTTTTTTCTTTTAAATTTGTCATTCTCCCCATACTTTTGATTTTTTTTTTACCTCTACATCTTGACTTGTAGTCTCCCTATTTTAACTTTTAATCAGCATATTTAACTTTTTAATCTTTTAAATTGTTTTTTCTTATTTTTCACTTTCAATCCATACTTGACTTTTCAACCCATCTATTTATTTTTACATAAAATCCGTACTTTTTGCTTTTTACTGAACTCACGACACTAACAACCAAACTCCCTGTATAAAGACCAAGTTTGTATATGATACCTATGAGGTCCTATTTATCCCAAATAGCAAGGAGGAATAAAAGGTTTACACTAGACCCAGTTCTGAAGAGGTAAATATTACTTCTTTGAATTGGTATTCTTTTAGTTGAGTTTCCAAGTATTTATTCCTTCACGAGCTGGTCAAAACGTGTCTTCAAATTTGAACTTTGACAATTTGTGTCTGACAAACTGAAGGATCATGATATTATCTCTTTATCCTTGTGTCACATGTTACTGCATAAGATGAAAGAAGTACAAATAAAAAATCTTTCTCGAGCTCACTTGCCCACTTGTTTTTAATGAAGGACCAGTAGATGGCAGCATTAACCACTTTATTTTGACCGACAGTATAAGAACAGGCTGAAATATGAAGTTTTATAAAGCATATTTTATATTAATACTGATCATGATGTTAATTAGAGTTGATTGATTATCAGGGCCTTATCCAAATCAATAAAGCTTACTATCTAGATCATTATTTTATTTTAGAGGTTAGAATATATTTAAATGTTATAAAAATGTGTGCCACTTAGCGGGTGCATATTTTCTTCACGGTCTCTTTGCAGTTTCCACTTTGCCATATTTCATGTCTTACCTTTATGTAGCTGCTATTTTTGAGAATATCTTAAAAAAAAAACCTTCAAATATATTTTTTTACTGCACAACTCTGCACTTTCTTTTTGATTGACAAATTAAATTATGTGATGAAACTTAGGATTTGTTCTTTAATTGTAAATGCATACACAACAAATGTTTTTAAAAAATGATAAATGATAAGATTATTTCTTGTGAACAACTGATTATAAGCACTGGCATTGATGGACTAATATCTAGAAAGCCTTAACCTTCAAAAAAACTTGCTTTCTGTGCCAGATTTCATATAGAGATGACATTAATGAACTTATCCAGTAGTTGTTACAGTAGATTTTCTATTTTTATCCATTTTATAAATAATTGTAATTATAAAGGGTGTTTTTCTATGTAATCTGACTCTTCAGCAGCAACTGATTTGTCAAGGTAATGAATCATAAAAGTAACGCAAACACATACAAACAGATATTTTTATTCAGGTATAAAAAGGCAGGCATATTTTTTATACAGTTTATACACACTGTTCAAATAACATAATAAGAAAACTCTGAATTGCTACTTAATCAGTGTAAACATTTTCTTGTTGGTCATTTTCTTAAAGTCTCTGAGCCGAGACTGAAAAGAGTGCACAGAACTTTTTTGTAAACAACGCACAGCTCCCTCTCACTGAATATAACACTGATGGAAAATATACAAAAAAACACTGAAAGAAATGTATAAAAATCACCTTAAGGCACTGTGATAAAGAGACAAAAGAAGTATTATAAAAATGAGATTATGCTACAGATGTTTGATTACACATATTGAAACATATCTATTGGCAGAATAATCACAGAGTGTTTGATTTAGTGCATTTTTTTGTCCGATGTGTCAGTTTATTTGTCCCAGAAGTGCTGCACTAACACGCCATTATGTACCACTTTTTAACTCTAATGTTCAGACACTAGGTGGCAGCACTGCTACTGTTTAAAGATCACTCCAACTATCTGCAGCTGCAGCTGATATTAGACTGTATAACATTCTCCAGCGCTATTAATTTATTTTTTCTTGGTCAAAAAGTGCTTAAAAATCATCATTTTATCTGCATGAGTGTAAAGTATTTAAGCTTTGGAGACAAACTCATTAGCTAGGATTCCCATAAACACTGCTTTCCCAATTCAGTCTAAAGATTGGAAAAATTATTCTCAAGCTGATACTGTACCTCACAAACCTTTTTTACTGCAAAACACATCATGCGTCATAGCGTCACCAAAAGGACTATTATTTCCTTCATTTCATGACTTCCTTAAGTTATTATGGGGAATATCCCAACACACAACCCTGTTTCACCCAAACTAATTCATAGGACTTCCCTAGTTTACTAATGAGCACCAGAGTTACTGTAGGGTCAGTTTGAAGAAAGCCCCATTTTCTCCTAACTTGAAACGTTGGTGCTTAAGTCAACTAACTTGGCTATAGCTCCATTTTAGGAACTGACATGAGTTATCAAACTTGTCATTAAACTCTCAGCAAGAAAACAAAAACACACTTATTGAAATGTTAAAAGTACTCCTTGTTCTGTTTTTTGGATTCTTTACCTGTTGGGCATGATTCCCATCCTTTTTGGGCAAGTAACTACTTAAAATGATGCAAAACCAGAGGAAACTTGGACAAAATGAGAATATTATGTGAAGCAGATTTACTTTGTCTTTGCCATTTTCTTTTTTATCTTTTGAATGAACAGATTTTCTGAACTGCATGTTGGGAAATGCTGCACTACAGTATCTCAAAGCACAAACAGAGCTACAGAATGAGAGAAAAAGTCTCATAGCTTGTCCCATCCAGATCAGGTATAATGTGGTTGTATCTAAATAAAAATACCACTGTGAGCGGTGTTGCGTCACTGACTGGATTTCTTCTCTACTTCTGGCTAGTTTTGCACTTTTGGTTGTATAATCAAAACTCCATTTTATGTTGTTCTTCACCTTTGTATAAACATAAAAGGATGATTGTCTTCTGTCACACATTAAACACGCTGCCTTGGCTCCCTCTGTGTGAGTCTGATCAGCTCTTTGGTCCTGGATGGTCATCATGAGTCCAGGTAGATGGAGTAGATCTGGTTGAGGCAGCGGTCGACGCCTCCTGATTGGAAGAGGAAGCTGTCGTCTGAGCAGGGAGACATGGAGTAACCACCTCCTGCTTGACCCTGCAGGTCCTGCAACAAGTCAAACCCTGAAGAGAAGAAACAGCTTGATTATTTTCTTTAAGGCACTCTGTTTTTTGTGTTTAAATCCTGGAGTACAAGACTTTTTTTTATCAACCAATTCCTGGAACACACAATCAAAACTGCTGAAATTCACGGATACTGTGTCTTACCAAACTGCAATAATCATGTATAAGGCAAAAAACACAGACAACTATCAGAAAATATCCAAACTTTATTCAGAAGTCGGGGGGGTGGTTATCAGTTAAGAGGTGAACATAATTTCAAAATCAGTAAGAGACGTACAACCTTTAAAAGGTTCTGTACGTCTATTTCCAGGGTCGAGCTATGGAATAATCTGGGTGGGGAACTCGAGCAAAGTCCAAATATCCACCAGTTTAAAAAAATGTACAAAAATATATTGATAAGCAAGTGTAGTGGCTAATAGCCATTCATCATTATTTTCAATGATCAATTGATAAGGTGATTAATGTGTATGTGCTTATGAATATGTATAAAAGTTAATATGTGTATGTACGTGCACGGATTGTATATCTATTGTACATAGGTATATATGAGTATACATATGTATTGGTGTATGGGTATAGGTGTATGTGATTACAGAGGTGTATGTATAGAAAGGGGTGAGAGTTAATAGGCTATGCTTCTACTTTCTCCTTTTACGAATAAGTCATTTCTTTCATTATTTCCCTTTATTTTATGTTGAAATATTGTTCAGCTTCTAAAAAATTTCATTTATATATCATATCATAAAAACTATTGGTAGTTATTAGGAACCCCTGTACAATTTGCATATTGGAAAATTAAAAAAAAAATGAATGAATGATGAATGAATGAACCCGGGCAGACTTTTAGCCTGAGAGCAGTGATGCACTTTTCCCACAGACATTGTTGGCAAATATTAACCAAACTTAATAACAAATGTCTAACAATGTAGTTAAATAGTGCCATCTAGTGTTTAAGTACTGTATCACACTTCTTTTTCATCTCACAAATTTGAGGCATCACTTTTTTGCGTCCTACTTCTCCTCACGTCCGTGTCTTACCTGCAGAGTGGGAGGAGGGAGGATGTGAGAAGTAACTGGCAGGTTCAAAGCCTCCATCACTGACAGGTTGAACAGCTTTTCCCTCTCCGTACAGACACCCTTGAAGACCCAAAGTTAGAGATGATTTTTAAAAGAATGAATCTAACAGGAGCGTCATCTCGTGCTTTTTAAAGGTAAACTTGCTGATCGTACCTTGCTGCTGTGAGAGGACTTGTTGGTGGCCGTAGGTTTTGTTGTAGCTCTGCAGCGGGATGTTTGCTCGGTCTGATGTGGAGTTCACAGGGCTGACGTCAGCAGACATGAACAAAGATGCTGGCCTGTTCCTGGTGATGACAGAGCAGCAGGTAAAACACATCATAAAAACTGATGGCTTTATATATTGAAAAATATCAGTTTCTGTTTGTTAAACTTTGAGGGATTAGACTGGTATTGATTCAGAGAAAAAAAAGGTTTAAACTGATTTTTTTTAAAGACCTCATACCCTGGTTTGAAATTGAAAATAAAGAATAGTTCAAATCCACACATTCATTTTGGGATATTTTTTTATCAGGAATATTCCAATCTCAATCGCTAGTATTGCATTTGGCCTGATTCAGCATTTTTTAATGGATCATGATCCACATTTTAGCCTATATTCACACCTGTTCATTCACGATAGCCATCAATGAGTGCTCCTAACCTCGAAAAGTTGATGATAAATGATAAAATAAGGTTCATTAACATGGAACAGCAAAACTAGGCAAGTCACAGCAATAACATCTGCTTTACAGCACCCTACAGTAATTATCCAGGTTCAAAAAGGTGAAAAAAAATAAAAATGAGACAGTATTTCAGCTTTGATTTTGCAACTCTGTGGCTTCATTGTCATCAGTGTGGAAATACAATTGTAATTAATTTAGGTGTGCAGCTTCACTTTATACCTCTTAAGTAAGTTTTCTCTCTGTAAACCTAATAATCGGATCAGGATTTGGCATTGGCTCATACTCAATACCATAAAAAACAGGATTAGGGGAAAAAATGCTGATTCGGACATTCCTATTTCTGACAAAATCAGAGCTAAAAGGGTAACATGAGCAGGATTGTCTCTTCTGCTTCTTAATGCAGAGAAAAGACAGAGAATGGCGCTTATGGTTGCGACTGACAACACCTCCAACCTCTCTCTGGAAGGTGCTTGGGGGTTGTTTCAAAATCTTGGAGAGTAAATTATTATTTCTAATTTAGTCTGTGTTGTTATCTTAACAGGTAAGCATTTCAAATCTGAGGGGATGATGGATCCAAAGTTTCATCCACCAAACTAAAGTAAAGGGATAGATGCTTCATGGTAGCCTTTTTGCAAAATGTCAGTGAACGTGATGAGTATCAAGTAAGACCTGAAAACAAATTAACTCATGAAATCCTAATGTTAGCTACAGACCGCATGGAAAAATCCTGTTAGATTGCTTCTTTTGCATTTACATCCATCCAAATCAATGATCCACAGCTGGAAAAAAGAAGCTCCTGAAACTCTGTGTGAAACAAGGGTCGACTGCTTTGGGACAAGGACTTTTTTCGGGATTATTCTGGGGTATTTTGGCTTTTATTGACAGGACAGCTGCAGAAAAGGAGAGAAGAAAAGAGTAGATGACACGTGCGTTGAAGAGTGGAGGAAAGAAGTTGAACCATGACTGATGTGTGGGGGGCTACAGCCTGCGTGGGAGCGCCTGCTCCACCTACAGAGCCAAACCAGGGCCCAGAGAGAAACGGTGTGTTAAGTTAATTTTCACTTCTTCATTCGGAGTTTTCTGTGTGACGTACACAGGAACAAAAAGTTTGACGCCAGAGCAGTAATTGCCAAAGGGTTACTGATTGTTATCACATTCTAAATAAAACACTCAGAGGAGTGAAAAAAGACAAATTCAGATTATCTAACCGAAGTTTCTATGACTGCCTCTGAGACAGCAGAGTGAGCATCGGCTCAGCTTCTCATTATACAGCACCAAAAGATCCAAAAGATCAAGGTACCAACTAGACCTGATTCAAGATGACTGAATGAAGTGTGTTTGGGGTGTTTGGGGTGGTGTGGTCATATGTTCAATTTTAAAACTGACAAATTGGGAGGATTCAGTTTTTAGAGTGAGAAAATCTCCTTCAAGTAGTCCAGTGGTACATATTTTTTGTCATACAACCATAAAGTCTGCAAGCGCCTTTTGTTTGTTGCATGTTGTAATGTTTTACATATGTTTTCTTGACAAAAAAAACTATTTTTCTTGTCAAAGTAATGTTTTTACATTTCAGCTATAATGGCTATTATGAGTAAGCAAATTTATCCAGGTCTAAAAATGTTCATCTTGTATGTTGATGATTTGCAAGAATATCAAACCATGTGAGCTCTTTACCTAATTGTTAGCCCTTATTGCTAAGTTAGGCCATTTTTCCCAAAATATTGGCTGTTGGGTAAATTGAGCCAGTGGTAACAGTTGCAAAATGATACATGATTTACTCGTGAGGTTATTCCTTTCCCATTCTTTCTTTTTTTTTCACTGAGTGACCTTTTGGACCATGATGAGGTGACGGATGTTCAAGGTCAAACCAAACAAACAAACATGTGTTTGTACATCATTTATGCAGACAGGATCTCTATGGGAAGGTTCAACTGTGTTAAGATAACAAATTTCACTCCTAATCTTAGTTAAAGGTTGAGCTTTTTCTCCTTAAGGTCAGTCTCTTAGTTTTTTCATTCTCCCATCAGTAAAAACTTAAAATCTTTAAGTTCTCTGGTCTGTTGAGTAGTTAGGTGTTGAGTAAGTAGTATAGGCCTAATTGAGAATTAAAACTCAAACCTTATTAATCTTCCTCACATTTGAGTCAAGTTAAAGAATTTTTTTTGTTTTTGTCATTTGCAACATTGTTAAACCTTACTGCAGTTTCCTGTGGGGTAATTGAAAGTGATGATCAGGTTTCTTATTCTCTTTTGTCATGGATGCATTCTTAGCATTTCTACTGACAGGGAACATCTTTCTATAAAGGTAAATGTTTTTGTTTTGTCCTACTTCTCTACCACTTTCCCCTGCTGAGAGACCAGCTGAAGTAAAAAATGGCTCAATCTACCCCATTCTCCCCTGTGCCTTTTTCTCCTTTTTAATTTGTTTGCATTTCTCTCCTGTTACCCTGATATCTGTCACATTGAGATCAGTTAACCTCCTCTGCCAACTTCGCCACTGACTCCTGAGCTGCACTCCTGAGCCAAAAACTCAGAGCTGGTGTTGTAACCCATTAACTCCCTGTGAAGCAAGAATGTTTCACCCCACACTCTCCTTTTAAAGAAATGTCTCTGATTCTATTTTCAGATAATGACTTTTAGGGAAAATCTTGAACTTTTTACTGTAAGTAATCAATTAGGGTGTCAGTGAAGTATTCTGTGGTCATTCCTGCTGATAACTGTTCTCTGATGTTGCAGCAGCAGCTGTGTTATCGCACACAAGCTACTTAAAGTGGTGCACAAACAGCAGAGTTTATACATGGACGTGTCTCTGTCTCATGGGGGTAATGTAGGCGGTCTTTATGTGGAGCTGTATCCATCGTTACTCTGAAAGAATGTGCTGACTGTGCACAAACACACTGACTCAATGTGGAAACGAATGAGTCAGTGGAGCCAAGTCGACAAGAAGAAAGAGAGGCAGCTGAATATCACTCTGAGGAGATATGCAGCTGAAACTCCCCCTATATGGTATTTAACCCCCCTCGTCCTCCTTCAAAGCGCTCGCTCTCAGCATTTCATGTGGCCTGAGAACTCTCCTGGATGATGTACCGTAGCATATTGGTCCCCGGAGAGCCAAATGGCCTCGGTTTCTGCTGGACGGGTTTTACTGAGCTTCATAAACAAGCCAGGCCTTGTCACAGATACTGATGGCTGCCGGCCCGAGTGCCTTCTATATTTGCATCTGACAGCTATAAAAAAGGGAAATGTTTGGAGATTTCTTTACATATCTATCATTTATCTTCCCCAGGTCTCTTTATTACCCATTTCCCACGTCAGATGCTATTATATTTAATTTAACAGTCTCTCCTTTCAGTGGAGGAATACAATAAAAGCCAAAATTAATCAAAAGCACTTTTTTGAAACTTAAACTGATATAAGTTACAGATGGCTGTGGCTTCCCAGGGTAATAAAAACCAGGCTTTGTATAGGATTATGTAAACATGGTAGGCTTTGATATAGTGCGTTGAGATGAATGTGCCGCGATGACTGCGAGCCCCAAGAATTCAACAGTTCTCTGGATTCCCCCTCGTTGGCCCCAGAACCATCAGAGCTGACCTTAACTATAAACAACCGCGTCTGTTCCCCGGCTTACATTCTTCCAACAACATAGCTGAGATGTCTGAGCCGCGCTGGGTCAATCTGTCGTTCTGTGGCTGCTGTGCCCAAACTTCCCTGATGCATGAGCTTAACAGAGAGCCTGCGCCTTGGGGAGCGGCTGTCAGCACCACCTCAGGAAACCATTCCTCTGATCATATTTTAGTTGCTAAACCCCTCCATCACTCATTTTTTTTCTCCCGCTTTATACTAACTAACCACAGCCAGCTGCCCTCCTCGTATCTGGAATGAGAAGAATCCTACATGCTGACTTTCAGCGCACAGATTTACATACACGTTAAGGAGCGAGCAACCTTGTTTTAAAGCCATGGCTGCTTTTTAACAGCGGTGCTGGATCAGAGGAGAGGATGAGAGGCTTCACAGAGGTGCCAGTTCACGCACACGAAACTGATCTGCTTTCAGCTCTGGCAGAGGAAAGCTGCTAGAGATCTTCCATGATGTGGATCACAGAGGATCATGTTGAATGTATGTAACACACACAGATTTAATGTGATCTAAGAGCTACCAATCAGCTACTTGAGGTACTGAAAGTATACTCATTACATGTAAGAGATACAGTAAATACAGAAATATGTGGACATGTCAAACATTTCAGTTAAACTGGCTCTTTGGATCCGATGTCACAGGGAGCTTCTGAAAAGTAAACTTTATTTCTTCTCTTTCCTTCAAATTGAATAAAAACGTTTCTGTGTGAGAGCCATCACAGTTTCTGAGAGACAAGCGGCTCCCAAAGCCAATCCATCTTCCCAACACTCCTGCACCGCAAAATACACAAACACTGCACATCACAAATACTCGCTGATGGACAGACCCGAGCGCAGGCCTCTGAATCCCTCAAGTATTAAATAATTAAAAGACGTTGAAATGGCTCGTCTCAGCCAGAGTAAACACGCGCCTGACTATGAGGTCAGGGCTCAATGCCTGCTCTGCTGCGAGGCAAAGATCATTTACTTTCACGTGTTTAATGTCTCGCTAAGTCGTTTGGGGGGAAAAAACAAGTGCTCGTCTGGTATTGGCTTTGGCAGGCCGTGGTGTTCTGTGGGCACCAGTGGGATTCAGTGACATCCTCAGTCGTTGCAAAGGGACGTCAATGGAGGAATTGTGCCGAGATTCATGAAAGCTTTGGCTGCAAATTCTGAGGAGAAGGAGAATCTGTATTTAGACACAGACAACCAAACTTTGGCTATCAATTAAAGGGCCTTTTATTTAATATTTATTATTTATGTTACGACCAAATAAAATGGATATTTTTGACTATTGTCTTGTAAGTTTTCAAAGATCTGTTATTAACTTTTCAGGTTGTTCAAGAACTTCCTGGAGTTTATCAAAGTGAAGTTTTGCAAATTCACTTTTTCACAAACAGGGACTTGCTCAACAAAATTTTTGTTCATGACAATTACAATGTGCCAATTCTAAAAGGATGAAGTAAGATGAATATTTGTAATGAATTGAGGCAGTTTTACAGAAAATGTGCATATTTGAAATGAGTGAATTGGATAATGTGAAGTGTCCAGTCCATGTGTGCTCTGAAAATTTCTGAGAAATACATTAAACCACAACTTATACATTTTTTTTCCCTATATGGCTTTAACTCATTAATTTCTGAAATTATATGTACTTATAATCAACTTGGGCTCGTTTAAAATCTTGGGAATCAATACATTTCTGATGGATTGGCCACCCAGCATTTCCAGGTTGTGTTAACCCTTCGGATCCCAAGCAGTTTCTGGTCGTTTCTTACTTACTGTGGTCTCATTTTTCTCTACAAAGTGATGTCCAACACCTCTATAGAGTCTGGAAAACCCTGCAAATGAGTAATAATGACTGACTAGAATGTGTACAAGCAGGATAACATGCAGCGAATCGTGGTTGTGCAAATCCTGGTCCCTTCAGGGCGAGACAAGCTGCCTTCACTTGAGCAGAGAGTGAACGTACCAGAACTGATCTTTGCTGCACAAATTCAATCAAACCAGGCTGAAAGTTTGAAAAATTAGGTGAAAACTGGTTTTCCACTCAAGGGACCCTGACTGAAGAAAAACCTTCAAACTTATGCTGAAAAGTTTGAGGCTGAGCTGATCTTAACTCCTCTATTAACTTTTCTGCCAAGACACAAAGCCTATTTGAAAATAACTCATGGAAACACTGGAAGGTGCCTCATGAAAATATGCGCCTTATACACAATGTGAAGATTCTATATCATATTAAACCACAAGTATGTGTTTTTGGCCTTATCGGAGTCTTTTACTGGACAGACCGCCTTTGTTGTTTCTGTTGTGCCAGTAAAAGTTCGATTATGGGCAGTTCTTTACTGACCAATAATTTGGAGAAATACTGCCCAGGCCTGCAGGCTGTCAGCTGTATCTTTTTAGTCTCACTTCTACTTTTATACAGGGCTAGACAGCATTTGTCTCAGTTTACAGTACACATAAGTTCTGTGGCCTCCAAGTCCCCAATCAGTGCAACCACAGAGCTAAAACTCCATCGCTGGTGATAATGTCGACTGCAGAGCGTGCACACACATTTCTCTCCCTGGTTATGAGCACATGCTTTCCAGTAAAGAGACTTGGAGTGAAAGGTTGAAGATACTTAATAGCACCAAATTCATCATCAGGTTCAATCAAATGACTGATTTCGGAGTGAATGGTCCAAAAATGCATCAATTCAAAAACAGTTTACACATGCCCTAAAAGAACAGAAAACTGTGGTTAATTCTTTCTATTTTTATCTTTCATAGAAAATTGACACAGAGGAAAACTGCCAAATGCAAACCAATTCTTATTCAGGTCCATTGTGTTGGTTTGGCAGCAAAAGCTTAAGCAGCAGATAAGTCAGCGTCCTGCCAAACACCACAGTGGTAAGTGGGAAAATGTGTTTTTTATATTTGGACGAACTGACCATTAAGGTTTGCCTGTGGGCACATTGTTGAGTAAAATATCCTGATTTCCAAGAAATAAAAGCAAACTCATTTTTACATTTATTGTTGAACAGCTGTATCTTATGAGCACAAGAGCAGCTTTTATTCACTGTGGCTTCACTCTATAAAGCAGGAGCAGCTCCCTCAAAACAGGGGGAAATAAACAACTGCACTGACTGCTACGATGCCCATGAACAGGGCACTTAACAACTCAAAGCAGCGTGTCTAAAGTGCTTCACAAAATAAATGCGTGTAACTGTAGCATTGCTCAAGAAGCACATGTGTTTACAGTCATGTTTCACAGCATGAATAAATGAAAAGTCTAATTGAGTTTTTGGATGCAACTTATTTGACTTCACTGATCTGCTTGTTGTATTACATCTCACTCTCACCCCTCTCTCACACTCCCCGGGCTTGTTAGTGGAGATATTGGACTGTTAGCATCGAAGTTTCCCTCCAGGCCGGGATATCTGGTGCAGTTGTCTGATGGTGGAGGAAGATACTCTGAGTTTCCCCTGCTGTGGACAGTACCATTGTTTGAGTACACACCTGAAAGAGAGAGAGATAAGTGAGCACATGAAAAATAAACCAGGTTTCAGAATCCACCAAACCTGCTCATGCAGTTTTAACAGTTTAAGCTTAAAACAGGGACCCAGGTTTGTAAAAAAAAGGAACTAAAAATTTCAGAGACTTGCAAAAGTCCAACATCATGAGTCCCTCCAAAGCGAGCTCAGCAGGCCAGACAGCATAAACATACGCATGTGTACAGTTAACCTGCCACTCTGCAAATCCAAAATATACAACTAACAGTCCTGGCACTAAATAAGAAGTTTGGTGAACCAACGTCAGAAATCACACTTTCACCGTCTTAATAACCTCATTTTACCATCTTAATTTACCATCTTTGATTTCAAGTATAACCAAATACAGTTGTGGCCGAAAGTTTACATCCTCGAGCAGAATATCTGATTTTTTGGCCTTTTCTCAGAAAACATGAATGATACACAAAATCCTTTCTATCACTCATGGTTAGAGGTTGGGTGAAGACATTTATTGGAAAAAAATAGTTAACTCTTCTTAAATCATAATGACAACAGAAACTTCAAAATGACCCTGTTCAGAAGTTTCCACAACTCTGGTGGTTTTGGCCTGATAAATGCACAAAAGTAAACACAAATGTGTTTGAATGTCTACTAAAGGTAACCATCCTCACCTGTGATCTATTTGATTGTGATCAGTGTGTGTGTATAAAAAAATGAACAGGGTCATTTTTGAAGTTTCTGTTGTCATTATGATTTAAAAAGAGTAAACACAGTTGTTTGTCAATAAATGTCTACACCCATTGTTTTATCAAACAATCCAACCTCTGAATAGTTGTTAAAATGGGCCCAAGACAAACCTTCAGACAAACCTGGCAAACCAAGGATATAAATAGTTTTAGAACGGCTTCATGAGTTCATTTTCTGATGATCATGTGGCACAAAATATGGTAGAATATAAAGTTACAGCTTGTGGCTAGCCCGTTTGGCTATTCAAGTTGTTAGCAAATGATCTTACAGGAGTACAGCTTGTTGTCAACAAAGTTGAAGTTGTTATATTGAAAAATTGTCAAAAATGAGGCTCGTTAGCAGATAATTTCAGAAAAACAGCGCATATAAGCATGTTTAATCTATATTTATGTAGCTCATGATGCTAACAGAGTAGAATAGAATAGAATATTCTTTATTGATCCCCCATGGGGGAAATTTCCACGCGAGAACCTAACCTAACTTAACCTGCGAGACACAAAAGCTACATCTAAGCTGAGGTTAACTTTTTTTTAAGCAACAGAAAACATACTTTGGCCACATATTGACAAAGAAAGGGAACATAATATACTAAACTAGGAAATACTATCCTTCCTTTTTAAGAGTTTAATTACAGTTTGTGTTGAAAGAGTTTGAAAATAAGCGAACGTGCTGTTCAACCCGACAGGAGGTCGAGAGGTTGATTCACAAAGCTGTAACAAAAATACGCTCGCAGTCCACGGGGCTTTCAACACATGGCTTTGACTCTTGGTTTAGAGCTAGCTGATGATGATAGCATGTGTCACCTAAGTGCAGCATACATAAAGAAATGTACATACACAAGTTTATATACTTAGCAGGCGGAAATTTGTCTCCAGGCTAAAATGTTTGGCCATTTTTGATAAGGAGAAAGTCCTCTTGGGATATTTTCAAAATTAAACACTGACATACTTGTTTCACCCAGAATAAACATGGAGTAGTGTGCTGTTTGAGGTTTTTCCCTCAAAGTCTTCTGGGTAAAACTGCTAGTAGTCTGAAGTAATAGACGTGGACAGCTCTCCTGGACACTCTCCCCTCTCTTTTGCCAACTGAGCCTCAGTGTACCTGACAGCTTCTTGATCTCGGTTCAGCCATTGAGAGGGAAAGAAAAAGAGCTTGGCTGGAAAACCGGTTTGGAGACGTAGAAGGACGAGGGGGGAAGGGGCCAACATGCCCGCAGTCAGTGCCCGGTAATTGGACAAGGTAAACACTGGCATGATGAGCTATCATCAGAGGAATGAGGAGGGAGGGAGAGGAAAAGGAGCAAATGAGGCCATGTGAGCAAATGAAAGGGGCAGTTTAATAACCCAGGTGTTTGAGCAATTTTCTTTGTTTTGGTCACTTGGAGAGGTGATGAAAGCAGGTTTCCACCGCCTTTGCTTCTGTGTGATCCATGCGTACCTGAGAAGTCGTCTAGACTCGGTAAAGGTGAGCTGCTTCCTTGGTGGGAAGATGCAGAGCTGTGGAGATGCTGCCTCGCCAGGCAATCACTCAAAATGTCCGACTCCAGCAAAGTGTGCACCTGAACCTGTGAAACACACAAACGACAGATGTTTGTGTGGATGATGAGAGCGTTTTGCGGCGCCATTTATTCACATGAGTGGACGTGTAGATGCTGCTCTGCACGTAAGAATGAGTATGAGTAATTACAATAAATCTTCAGCTTAGCTGTCGTACAATTGCTGTTGGGCAACACAACTCCCATGGAGCTAAATTGTGAAAGGATTCACTTGTTTTCTGAAAAAATACAGTAGATCAATTGAAAGCAGTGAGTTTTCTGCAGGCAGTTTTCTACTGTTAATTTTTTTAAAGAAATGAAGCTTGAACCAGATGCCTGCTTCTCGTTTCATGTCGTGATCCAGCTCCTCAAAGAACAAAATCCAGAAATCTTGTTAGGCAATACTGATTCCAAAATGTTCTAACAAAGTTAAGGCAAGACAATTTACTTTATTATCCAGCATTAAAAGAGTTTCCCTAAAGACTTTCCAAAACAGTTTACGGACAGCTCCAGGACCCCGAAGAATCTTGTGAAGGACACCCAGGAACCACAAAGTGCGTATGAATAATCAGTGAAAAATGTTTTCCCGAACTAGTGTTTATGAAGATACAAACTTCAATCGCTGTGACACATCAGCCTGAAGACACATATAACCATGAGGAGTTTATGATGTGCATGTTTAATATTTCAAAGTCCCTCTCAGCCCCACAGGGTTCAGAGCAGCGAAGGGCGTGTTATCCATGTCACAACTTACAAGCACACGTGGTTCTGTTTAAACCAAACAAGCCATGGGAATACACACAAAGCCCCAGTGTCACTCATGGTCCATAGAAAACAAACAAGGCCCAGATAACAGTGAACAATAGGCTCCCTATTCGGACTTCCAGAGAGTGTGTGTAATACCGTGTTTTGTTGTATTTCATTCTACTGAATCATAAACATACTCACTCTCTCCTCCTGTTATTACTCAGCTCTCTCTCGCTCAGAAATCAAGGCTTCATGCAGATGCAGAGTCATAAAAAAATAAAGAGCTATAAGAAAACTTTCTCTTTGGAAAGGCTACAACTGCTCTGTCTTTAACATCAAACTATAAAAGAAAGAATATGTGTGTGTGAGGTGAGCACGTGTATTTCTGACCTTAGCATAATGTATGTGGAGAGTAATTCATCTTGTTCAGGTAAACAACAGTATTCAAGGACCCAATGTGGTTCAGTGCTTAACGGACAAATAATTGGTCAAACCAGACAAATCTGTCAGATCTACTGTGATTCTGCAATATTTAATTTTAATTCATTTGTTTTTTTAAACATTTTCTGCTGTTTTTTCTTCAGATTTTGAGTAACTGGAACCAAATTTAACTGAGGCACCTTGTTTTAAAAAAGTGGTTTCCAGTTTTCCAAGCAGTTTTGTTAAATCTGACCCGAAATGCTTGTCCACATTGAAAAAAATGGGCTACATTTAAATTAATATGATGTCCATCTGTACAAATGATACTGTATGGGAGGCTGTAGCAACACTTTTTTACTGTAATAAGATTAAAGCTCATCTTTTTTATCATCACTAAATGTTGAGTGCAACACTGAACTCTGCGCTGTTTCTCATCTTCGTCTATGGTTGTTTACATTTTTTACTGTTCAGTTTACTTTTAACTGCCCCTCGGGGATAGGTAAAGATTTTGAATTTGAATAGTCTTAAACTCTGTTCATTTGCATTTCCATTACACCTTGGGTTGCGCAAAACCTAAAAACCAGAACAAAACAATGATAATGGAAACACTGAAATTAAAAAAAAAAAGCTCTCAACATTTCACTAAAAAGTTTTTAGGTTTGAGGTATTTTTGCAGAAGTTTTAATTGTGAAGTTTACCCCAAAAGTGCAATGGAAACACCTTTTTCACAAAATCACACATCTGTAGACAACATCAGCGATAACATTAACACCGCCAAAATGACAGTTCAGGCTCTTAAAATGTTTGTGGTATTCATGGTTACCGCTGGTTACAGTCCTCCTTCCTTCTTCCACAAATCTCGCGGGACAAGATTTCACTCTAGTTGTGTTTTAGTCATTTTAGTCATTATGGAAACACTGGTAAGGCGCAATTGTTCTTTGTCGAAACTTTGGTAATATCACTTTTGTTTTGTGGAAAAGTGTAATGGAAACGCAGCAACAGATTTGACCTGTGTAACTCTTAGTGTGTGTATGTGTTGACTTCTATCTCAGCATTAACTCAGTTTGGCCTGGAGTCCAGTGAATTTCTAGGTCAAAGCCTGGCACAGACAAGAGCACAGAGGTTGGACTGGTTGTTAAAAAAGTGCCAGTTCACCACCCACACTCTTGAAGGAGACACCAAACCTCCAACAGCTCTCGATCAGACATCTCTGATAGGATCAAGTTTGCGTGCGCGTGTGTGTGTGTATGTTTTTCAGCCAATTCAAATGTAGCCTGATCAACAACAGGAGAGTGAAAGGGTTGAATTCCCATCAGGGATTAATAAAGTGTATCACTCAAGGGGTTGCTAACTTGATCTGATGAGTGGTTCTTGAAAACACTGAAAGCACGTTCAAGGGCCAAGCAGCTGGCCTCAACTGAACAAAAACTGCATCACTTGAACTTAATTCTGATAGTTGGAAAGAACTACACATAATCAGAGCCTGGGACCTTTTGATTTCTTCTCTAACAAGCTTTGAAACAGAACTAAAAGACCTATGGCAAACCTAGTCTGAGACGACTACGTACACACATCTTTGTCTCTCTCTTAGTGCAGCTGTACTGGCATTTATCTGGTATCCATCCTCCCAAAATATCAAAACCTGAAAAGCTACCCTTGGGTTGAGTATATTTTTTACATATCTAACAAAACATATTTTCACAGGAGGGGAATAGATTGTAGATACAATATCGGACAATATTCTCATTTATAGCAAAAACCCTAAAACCTGAAACCAACTTCTGCAATCCTTAAACTGAACTCAGCCCAGATCTGTATCAGCTCTTTAACAAGGTTGAACCACTGGATGAAAATTTGGAGTGGCAAATGTAACGGATATAATTTCCATTCAAAATCCACTTTAACAGAAGGGCTTAATAAAAAATGACCCCAGAAAAGTGGGAGTAATAACGAGTGCTCACAAAGAAAATCCAGTTTCAGAGACACAGGAAGGTTTCATTTAGGATGTTTGTTTGTAATACTGAAGATTAGAGGAGCAATCAAACTCTGCTCTCAGCTAAATTCCAAACTAGTAAAAACATCGTTGCTGTATTTACCTTCCCCTCTCTCTCCTGAAGGCCTTTGGCTGAATGAGCTTTGACGTGTTTCCGTAACGAGCTGGGATCAGTGTAGCGTTTGGTGCATCCTGGGATCTGACAGGCGTACGGCTTCTGTGAATGACACACAGCGAGATGAGCAGCGGTGAGAAATTTAATGAAGAGGTGTGTGAAGACAGAAAGAGATAAGGTTCTACTTTTACTGTAAAAAAAAAACAAAAACAAAAAAAACAGGACATTTCTCTATCAAGACATGCACCAAAAGTGTCTCCTGGCTGACAAGAACCATGAACCTGAATTTCAGCACACTTTTCACTGGAGCACTTGTTGCTAGGAAACAGAAACTGTCAGATAGCACTCCACCTTCCTCCACCTCCCACCTTTAAATCTGTTCAAAAGTATTGTATATGTTCCATATTTGCTTTGGGTCAATAAAATTTCACAAAGAAAACATCACACGGTCAACAAAGATCACATCTGAGCTGTAGCTGCAGATCTACACCGACAAAAAAAAAAAAAAGAAACATTGACTTTGATTGAATTTATTATGTAAACTAGTTCCATGTAAATGTATTAGGCTGGTTGAAAGCAATTATTTTAGAGTCGGCTCAGTTGAACTTAAAATTACTTCTTTAAACAAATTCAGTCTATGAAGATGGAAATAGTTCATGCAATAAATTTAATCAAACTCAAGTTCTCCTTTTTTTTTTTTTTTGAGTGCCTAAAAATTTCACTCTTGAGTGAAACAATGTGGTTAGTGTCTCCTACATAAAGATCTCCACCATTCTTGTTGACAAAGTTGACAGCAGAATCTCTGCTTGAGTTGCTGGTTGTTGATAAGTGAAACTGACGAGAGCAGAGCTTTGAAAGTTGAACTTTTTCAACGTCTTGTGACCACAGCCTCAGAAACAGCTGATGCTGACTAAATGTGATGCCCCTGTAACACTGAGCAGTGAAAAAGGTGAGTTTCTTTGAATTTCCAATTGTTTTGTTGGGTGAATATAAACTGCCAGTGCAGAGAAATAGACACGGGCCTTTTTTTTGGGGTCATCTGGTGTAGTTTTGCAACACAGCAGGGTTTGGATCACAGCTCCCTGTGATGCAAAACACATTATGAAGCTATAAACAATGTTTACAATAAGGGAATAAAAGGTTTTCATTAAAATGAAACTATGTCTTCAGTTATTTATGAACATTTAAATATTTATGCTCCCAGAAAGAGATGAATCTTTGTTGCATGTTACTCAAACACAAGGCCTTTACAAATGTATTCAATTTGAGCTTTGTTTAATTTGCTATTTAGCTCAGTTACTACACAACCTATCTCTGCTTCAACAGAGGTTTTCTTTATTATTTCAGAAGTGATTGACCTTTTCGAGTGTTTCCTGTTTTGAGTAAACAAACTGGAACGGACTTAACACTTTTCTTATAACGTCTATTCTTAGAAACCTCAGGAGAACTTACAGCAGTGACTCAAACATTTACTTTACTTTATGGTTTGTACACTTACACTGGATATAACGTCAAACACCAAATATGTGTTTACAGTTACAAAGAAGGTTTAGTTGAGCCACGTCCACATTTACATGCGTGATGCTGAGCACAGTAGTGCTGTGTATCATACACACAAACATTTAGGATAACTGCGGTTTACTCAACGTGACATCTGCGCTAACAGAGAAAGGAAGCACATGTACATTATGTCAACATTTTAGGTAATGAGCTGCTGAGCTGAAAGTGAGGCTATATTTACCTGACGTCTGCAGGCTCAAGGAGAGGAAGAAACAGACAGGAGAGAGTTTAGAGGAACAGCTCAGCATACAGATTTATGCTCATACAGGTCAGACATAAAAGTTAATTCACACAGTCAATCAACATTCACAAGCAGTCAGGATATAAAAGACAGAAAACACAAGTCTGCAGGTAAATTCTCAGGCGGAGTAAAGCTTTTGTAGAAAAAGATCAAGTATGCACAGCTGAGGTAAGTGTTATAAAGAAGCCCATTTCTGCTAGTTAGAAAATAAAAATGAAAAACTGGCTTTTTGAGATTCTTTTCTGCCCACATTTTACTTAATTTTAAGATAAAAAGTCAAATTTATGAGACACAATTTTGGGATAGAAACTCAAAATCATGAGAGAGGTCAAAATTTTGAAGATATAAAGTTGAAAAGTTTTGAGATAAAGTCAAATGTGAAGAAAAAAAGTTTAAAAAGAGTGGGAAAATTTTCAGAGTTTGAGTCAATGAATCAATATCATGAGAAAAAAGTCAAAACTTATAAGGAGAAAAAATCTAAAACTTGAATATTATCTCAAAAAATTGGGAAAAAGTCTCAACAAAGCCAGTTTTTCATGTTTTTCTCCTTTTAACTGATGGAAATGGGTTTCTTAGCTTCGTTGGGTCGAGCTGACACAACCCTAAGCTGTTTTAAAATCAAAGATGCTTTAGAAACATCTTCATTGTGCCTTTTGTGGGCTTTTGTAGATTTTTGCTTTCTTTTGATTTGTTTGTCCATTTTTATGTCCAAACTTGATTTTAGACTTATTGGCAAACTGTAATTAAAAGGTTGTGCAACACTGGCGGCTTGCGCTCAGGTCGCCTGCTTCATGAGGTCTGTCTCAAGCTAATCTGTGGCCCCTTCCCTGCATGTCACTCCCCACCCCAACCCTTTACCTGCTCTTTCCACTGTCCTGTGCCTGTAAAATAATGGCACAAAAAGACCAAAAATATAGCTAAAAGAAAAATCACAAAAGTTGTGCAACACCTCCCGCTGATGCATCTTTCTCTGTGAGGTGAGCTGCTGTAACTGGGACAAATCTGAATGAGATGTTGAACTCCACTGTCCCTGTGTGCTTACATAAATCTCAGAGTGATTGCATGCTCAGCAGTCAATGTCAGCTGCTAGAAATTAAGACATGAATTAATGATTAATGACATGTCAGTCAGCAGCTGTGTGTGTATGTCAGAATTATACAAATATTGGAAGTCATAAATCGACAAGGGCTTAAACAAAGCCTTCCTGTTTAATGTTGCAATTCAAGATGTTACGACTGAAAAGCTTCAGTTAATAACAAATCCACCGGAGTCAGAACATAAAACTTAATGTGCTGATTTGATATCATTACAGCATTGATTGGTTGGTTTTTATCAACATTCCTGAACTATTTTTGAGAAGAAACCATCTCCCACTTCTTCCATAAATGTGGAGAAGCTGTTTTAAAAGCACTACAAGACTCCAAATTGGACCAAAGTTGTTCGCACTGGAAACTGTAGTTTCAACATTTCTGCTCAAGATTTACTTCATTTAGGAACAAATCCCGTCTAACCAGGTATTATTCATAACATTAGTAACACAATACAAGTTCTTTAGTCAAACTTAAACAGCTTGAACTCACAGCAGTGTTTTCCTGCTAGGTTGTAACACTATATTCAGTAATTATTTACATTCACTTCTCCACAGGGCCTCTGTGATGGCGCCAAAAGTGTCGGTTTCTTGATTTGTGACGCAACTGCAAAGCCGCTATTAGCCTGCGTGAAACCACAAAAAGGAGAAAATAACTCTCTCCTCCTGTTGTAATAACACTGAAGTGCAACTTCTAGCTCCATCTCACCCGTGTAATAAGAGATCTGATTTTCTGGATTAGTGCTAAGTCCTCTCCGCTTGTCAGCAGGAGTAAAAATAACTGTGGTTGTGTAGGATAAATCCACAGCAGGTATGTAGTCTAAAACCTGCAGAAAGCTCAGACTGTAGGCTGAGAGAGAGGAGCAGTGGCACTTAAAATTAAAGTGATTTTATGCATGTCCAGTGCTCTTCATGTTCCGACACACTGCCAAGAAAATAACGTATCATATGAAAATTTGTGCACATATGGGCTTCAGGAGAGTGAAGTAAAAAGTCCAAATGTTATGAAACATTCACAGGTTTATCCATCTCTGTGAGCTTGAAATGCTCATTTAAATCATGTTTTGTTTTCCAGTGTTTTTATTTTGACTTTTTTACACTCTGTTATGTAAATAACCTGTCGAGAAAAACCTCATAAGCTGGAAAATATCCCTCCAGGTGTTTATTTTTCCTTACCTTAATTTTTTGTGAAAGAGTTGCTCACATAAATTTAAAACAAGCTTTTATTTTTCATAAAAAACAATATATTTTTATGAGTTCTATTTAGCTGCACTATTTTCAAGTTAATATAGCATTTAAAGAATTGGCATACAGTCAAAATCTGTATTAATGACCAATTTGGCATCCCAGCTTTTTGGGAAAATGGGCTCTAAGTGTGTCATAAGTGGCTCAGGACAAAATTGCTTCAAGTTCTAGCATCTGAAATGATTTTAATTTGTATCTGTGGAAAGGATTGGGTCGAAAAAGTTGGGAGTAATTCATTCGATTTTATGACATTTTTATACAGGACATCTCAGCTTTCATTTTTGTTGCTAAAATTACAAAAAATATATATATTTAGGAAAAACAAATACACAAAAGTTGAGGTTTTGCTTTTCAACAACGGATCAGGACTCTCTGTATCCCATCGTACATTTTCACAGCCTTTAGAAGTTTGTGTGTGTATAAAATGTGAATATAATGTTGCAGGTGAGGTGTGGACAGCTGTGTTGATGTGTCAGATCGCACTGACCGTGTCCAGATGTGTGCGCTGGTGTTTGGCTCTGTCGCTGGAGTTGCTGAAAGCTTTGAGGCAGCCGGGATGCTGACAGATGTACGGTTTCTCTCCTGTGTGGCTCCTCAGGTGAATCTTCAGGTTCTCCAGACGCGAGAAAGCTTTGGGGCAGCCTTCAAACTGGCACAAAGAAAACAAACAGCCTCAGTCAAACAGTTTAAAGTGTGATGATATTCGTAATGTGCACATACTATTTGAGAAGTAAAGTAAAAAGGGAGTAATCATGTATCTCTGCAGTGACCCCCCGCTAAAGGGAGCGTTTTAGAGCTTTTCAGCTTACAGTTTTGTTTCTCTGCTCCACAGTTTTCTTTTCTCTTGGTTCATTGGTGAACACAGTGGAGCATTTAGCAGCTTAAGAAGCAGATGTTTCAGATTTTTTACCAGATGGTGGAGATCATAATAGGGTTAAAACTGAGTACTACTCAAAATGAATAAACATGTTGTTCTGTAACTCCTGGAGAGTAAATAAACAACTCGCTGCTTACACGCTCATGGTATCATCTTAAACAGTGATGATATGTCAGTGTTGTGTTCACAGCTTGTTTCTGCTGTCCCAAAGTGACCCTAAAAATGACTCTAAGGAAACAATGACATGTTAACGAGAAAATTTATGATTAATACAAAATGTTTTTTTATTTCTTTGCCTTTTCCTAACTTGGTATACCAATCAGTCATTGGACACTGGTACCACAATTTTTAGTGAACTGAAAAGTTTGGAAAAAGCAGTTAGGATGATACTGCTTAAAAAGCAAGCCGCACAAGTTTAGCTTGCACTGAGAGGAAATTAAATTTAAGGCTTGCTCCATCCGCTCAAAATGCAGTCATTGCTTGGCTGAACAGTAGTTCAGTGTCTTAAGTGTCTGTAAGGTGAGAGAGCACAGGAAAGATCTATGACAGCAGTGTCTGATGCCAAAAGTAAACGTTAATCATATTTCAGAACTTATTCTTGGCTTTTACTGGGTTTAAATTCTGATAGTCTTTACATTTTATGTCTGACTACATTTGATGTATAGCAGAACAATTTTACCTTTGTCAAAATTTAACATTTATGGAGTTTCAAGGGACACAAAATGATAAAACATATGTTTATTTGAACATACAACCAGGATTCATATTACTTTTCGTAACCAAAAAGAATTAAACCATCAGAACTTTAATCTTGTGATACAAATCACACTTATAGCTCCTCTTAACTTTTAATATGTTGGCTTGTAGCAAGCACATAATAAAACCACATTTTCAAATTAACCATGACTGATGCTGTGGTCTCATCCAACAGAAATAACCACTAAAGAGGTAATACATCACATTAACTTTCATACATTGAGGATATTAAATCATAAACTTCAGGTAATGGCGTTTTTTTTCCAAAGGGCAAACTGGCACGGACACACACACTGATTTTCTCAAACACACACACACACACGAGCTGTGGTAGGTTTGGTTTTTCATACATGTTTTCATTGGACTCGAGCCACACAAGAAGCAAATATCTGAGTGAGCAGCAAACACACTTCAGGCTGTACACTGAACTTTAAAGAAACTTTGTCACATTCAATCTCAGATCTCACAGATTGAAGTTTTTTCCAAATAAACACTTTTGCTTTAATGAAAAGAATAAGCGCTCACTGATGAAACCCATGCTTTTATGGCTTCATCTCTGCTGATAAGTTGCATAATCAACCACATGGAGAAAAGATGAGCAGTGAGAGCCAGAACAGCACAGGGTTATCAAGTGGCACCTCTCCTCACCAGGGTTTGATTAGCTTGGCCCATGACAGATCAGAGGCTCACAACATCCTGGAGCCTTTGATACAAGACAGGATGGTTCCATACTTTCATGCTTTCTGATTGCAAATTAGATAAAAATCACAAAATGGCTTCAATATTATAATCACAGACAGTGCAATGTTTTTTAACTTCAAATGTGTCAGAAAACCAGATATTTTTTGCAGTAGATATTTCATTCTCCACAGCCCTGAGTGCAATCCTGCTCAACCAAAGAGCCAAATTGTTGAACGCTCCCTTCGCAAGAACAACAATCTAAGAGGCAAAAATGACAAGAAATAGCAATAAAAATAAGTGGAAGGTTGCAAAAGTGATCCAGAAGCACTACAAATAGGTGAATAAGGGCAAAAATTGGGAAGAAAAACTTGGAAAATCATCAGAAAATAGCAAAACTTTTCAGCACCTTGTCATTTCTGTTTCTTTTTTATGTAGTATTTTGATTTTCTGAGACACTGCATTTTGGGATGTCATTATCTGCAAGTCATGATCATCAATAAACAAAGGTTTTAAATATTTCACTCTACGTACAATGAGTCTATATTAGAGAGAGGTTTTTTTTCAGGGCCGATACCAATTATTAGTAGTGAAGGAGTCAAGGATAACTGGCATCAGATTATGTGCTGGTTATAATCTACAACTTAGAATGGGACTATCGGGACCAAAATATATGATTTCTAAATGCTACTTCTCAGCTTCCTGATAGGTTGAGCAGGATCGAATTTATTTACAACACAAAGTCTTCACGACAAAGCCACGCAAGCTGATAATGTTCAGCCATGAGAAGAGAGATCTGTTTTTTTCTTTGTATTCTCTTTTTATTCTGCCCATTTTTTCTGCAGATAAAGTTACACGGCTGCATGAAAGATAAAATAATCCAGTTAAAAAATGATCTCTTATTGGTGGATTCTTGATTAAAAAAAGACGGATGCTGATATGCATCATGGTCAATGCCTTTTTCTATATAATAGCTTTGTTTCACTTTCTGAAAAAAGGGACCAAAAGAATTTAACTTTGTCATGATGCTCTAATTTTTTGATAAGAACCTGTACAAACAGAGTTTCTTTGCTGATATTTTTATTTTCGTTTTCTTGTTCAAAATGAGAATAATACAAATAGAAATCATCCCCTTCAACATAGCAGTTGAAATCAACAGATGGAGAACCTAAACATAATCACACAATAAATCACAATTGCACTATAGGGAAAATAATCAAGGTTTGATTATTTTTGCGAATAGTTCAGCCTTAGTTTGCATCAAACTCTGAGTCAGCCATCTGGAAGTGGCAGCAGCAGAAACCCGCTCATCAGACCAGGCAACGTTTTATTTGTCTTTTATTGTCCAGTTTTGGTGAGCATGTGTGGATTGTAGCCTCATTTTCCTGTTTTTATCTGATGGAAATGTCAGCCGTGATGAGTGGTTATTGGAGTTAACATTAACTTTCTCAAACCAGTGCGTCCATTCTCCTCTGACCTCTGGCATCAGCGAGACATCAAGTCCCAGAAAAATGCCGCTCACTGGATGTTTTCTCTTTTTGGCACCATTCTCTGTTAGACCTAGAGACTGTTGTGTGTGAAAATCTCAGTGGAGAAGCCCTGACATTATTCCTCCTTCTACAGATTTGCTAACTTGTTTTGACTGACACCTCTATTACTGTGGTTTGTAAACCCAATTCATGCACTCTTAATTCTCCCAGGATAGAAATATTGTTTTAAGTTTAAAAATTAGACCAGCTGGAGCACTGACAGAGCGTTGGAGAACTCCTTAAATAATTAGAGGAAAGGATTTTATTCCTTTTCTGACATCAGAACTTTCTAAAATCACTTCTTGTGGTAGATTGAATTGCAGATGTTAATTGTGTGGAGGATTATAGTGAAAATGATCCATTTCATCCATCAGTCATGCGGATAAATAAGTGTAATCTTTTAACAAACAGCATCATTAGGACTCAAGATGAAGGCATGTTGGTTTTAAAGGACAATAATTCAATTAAATAAAAATAATCCCCCATATTTTGATGTTCAGATTTGTCTCTGAAACGGATGTTTTGAAAATCTTCAAATGAGAAACATGAGAGCGAAGCGTTTGATCCAAACTAGTGCAGAAGAAAACATGGAAACGTTTCAGGGTTTTATTGGGTTGTTCTAATGAGTCAGTAAATGTCAGTCACCTCATTTAACTGAAAAAGTTCATACATAAAAAAACACACTACATCATTCTCACTAATTAATCCAAGGTTTTAAAACGCTTTGACTAAGTACCAAACAAACAACCAAAAATCAAAAGCAGTGACTGAAGTATTCCAGCGCTTAAACCCAGATGAATACACATTTCGAGGTTACTGGCACGCACAGATTATAGATAAATATGCTTCATGGTGTGGGAAACCCATTTTGCATGTCAGCTTTAACATTCTGCAGCTTTTAGTGATCTGAGCATTGAGGACAAACATGAGATTAAGTCGTTTCTTTGTAGGAAGTAAAGACTTAATGCCCCTTTAGTCTTGCTTGTCAGTTTGCCTCATGGCTACTGTAGTAAAAATATTATTAGAATAAACAAACAAATGTAATCCCACCCTCAACAATAAATTCGAATCTTAAGCAGAAACAGATTTCTTAAGTCTTTGACAGAGGGAGCATTTGAAAGCAGATTTATTTAAACTTTGTTAAAGTTTATGTGCTTTGTTTCCTCACCATGACAGCGAGTACAGTTCAGCGTGTGAGTCTGTTGTTACAACAGAATCAAGTTTCCTTTTTAGATTAGAGTTTGTTCTGAAGTTTAACTCTGTCAGTCATGTCACATGTCACGTTCTTGCATTGATTTGTATGAATGGACTTTGATTAAATGAAAACGTGGAGATTTTTGAGTTGTGTTTTATACACTGACGAAGGACTGTGTACGGTGGCCCAAAGATAAACTGCACAAACATTACATGAATGAATAATCCTTTTAGTGAATGCAAACATATTTCATTGACAACAGAAAGCTACAGAAGCCCTCACATGCCGTGATTTTCTACGATTAATTTGCTCCGTTTTCTTGGGAGATAACAACTTATTTTTCTCAATAGACTAATGTTGGGTGCTCTAAATCAGTAATGCTACAGTCAAATTGTCTGAAGTTCAATTGATGCATTTTGCGTACCTAAAAAGGAACAAGGATCATCAGAAAAGATTTGATTTGTAGCATCAGTCATTTGCAAAGAAAACAAGAATTTCCATAGTGCAACTGAACACATGACAATGATAGTTCTTTAACATTCATCATCTTTTTCTTCAGATTCATTTTAAGGATGAAGCTTCTCTGTGGCTGGAAATAGTCCTCTCTCTAAACTTCTTCTGGATGTGTTTGTTGAAACAACAGTGTCCAACTGTCTCAGCTACTTACTGAACCTTCTTTAATTAATGACATTTGTGACCCACTTCTTAAAATGTACTTCTTTAGTAAGAGTCCACTGGAAAGGCAGGTGCAGTCAAGTAAATCCTGAGAGAAAATAGCACATGTTGGTTTTGGTCTTTTAATGGATTTTGTTGACACAACGGAAAATATACAGAATCCTCAGATTTATCCTTTAATTGTATCTTTATGTCATTTCAGCATCATAAATTATGAATGATGACTCTGCCTCTGGGATTTTAAGACGTTTTGGGAGCTTGTGTTTACAGCCTGAATAACACCTGTCTGATCTGAGGCTCCATGTTACGAGCTGGTAAATACAGCTGAATTCATTAACAAACACTGACTACATTCATGAGAAATTCATTTTCCATTGCAGCATCAGAATGACTTAATTTACATGCTTTGGCCTGAGCACTTCATGTAAAATGAAATGACGTGACTCACGTAGCTCAAGTGTGTCTAATGACTATGTTTTTGTGTTGATGTTGATTTAATTTTATTAATCTGTTTGCAGGCAACTCTGCACTGTAACATATTAACAAGCTGGCAGCAGATTAGGTCATGTTCATGAACAAATTCAGTTAAGAGGGAAACGTGTCTTTGAGTGCAAATTTCTGAATTATTAATCTGAGTCTTGAGTCGATGACAGCAGCCAAGTCTCAGGAGAATTACACAGAGAAAGTTAGTCACTCTCAGGGACAGGGGTTTGGAAACAAACTGGAGGTCATCTTAGGAAGGACGGAGTTACACAGCACAAGTTGTGTTTCAGAAACTGAGTCAGACTCTTATTTTTCAAAAATCCTTGTCTGGTTTTGTTATTAGCTTTGTATTGAATTTTTTTTCAATGTTTTTCAGTTTGAAATTTCAAGAGTCCAGCTTTCAGAGGAAAAAATGTTAAGACAAAATTTCTGGAGTTTGGGAGTGCACAATTTAAAATTAGGTTATCTGCGCCTAAATTGTTTTTTCCTAAATGTTAATCCCTGGCTTCCCAATCGGGTCAGACTTGACCGGATTTACTCACAGCATGCTGAAATCTCTACGTCAACACCACGCCGGCTGACAAAGTTTAGCGGTGGGAAGAAAGATCTGTGTTTCATTTTTCATCTTAAAACGATTGTTGTGATTTATTTACTAGTAATCGTGGAAAGAGGAGCTGGACTGCCTGGCAGAAAAAGGGACAGAAGAGCAGAAGAAGGTTAAATCAGAGAGTGATAGAGCATGGGCTAAAGGCTAAAACACCAGCTAAGCTGTTTATGACGATCTTCTTTCCAACCCACATGCACTGTAGTTATTCTGCAGTGATCTGTTGAAACCTGAGAGTCTAGAATAAAATAAAAAGCCAGGTTACATTAGCTCTGCTTGGTAGATGAGCACTGGCAGGACATAACCAGGATTCGCCAACATTATATGGTACAGATATGTCTCGGAGCACCAAGCTGTGAGTAGTGCCAATTATTGCCGGCCACTAAACTACTGTACAAACTCAAAAAGTTTGCTTGTTGATACATTTCAAGAAGCAGTGTCACCTAACTGTTGATAAATTCATTACATCATTGCGTTGTATCTGGTAAAAGTTGTCTTGAACAAAGAAAAGTAGTGTTCAAAAGAAGATCTCCATGAAATTTTCAGTCAAAAACGTGCTTTTTTACTGTCATCATGCCAGTTTGCGCTGTCTTACAGCCTTAAGAGACCCTACAACTCCCTTCAGACAAGCAGTCCTCACTGTCCCTTTAACTTGATTGACCAACACTGCAAAAAGTCACCAGGGGGATTTCTCAAAATTGAGGTCTCACTCTGGATCTTCGTCTTCATAATTGTTTATACAGAGCTCCAAAACAACAACAACAGCAAAATAACTTCAGATACCTCTTCCATAAGTGTTAAGTTCTGTCCATACAACCCACGAGTAGAAGCCTAAACTTTATGGATGGCTGACACTCTAAAGACAGGCTGCAAAAATCTAAAAGTCAGCAAAAAAAAAGGCTCACTCTTATGCCTGTAAATGAGGTAACCTTTTGTCAGAGTGAGTGCAGGATGATCTGGAGCAGGTTTTTTAAGAAGTCTGTGCTTCAGACACATCCTCTATTCATTCAACGCAGCCATTCATTTCTCCCTCTGGTATGCGTGAGTAAGGGAAACCTGTCATGAGAAAGGAAACCATTTGATCATCCCTCTGTCTGACAGACTCCTGATGATCGTCTCTTTGCTTCAAGGCAAAGTGAGAACGTTCCTGCTTTTCAGACACAGGTAGAGAGCTCACACAGGCACAGGCTGTGGACATTTTTAATTCTGCTGCCAAAAACATAACATGGTTTTAAAGGTAGGGTCTGCTGAAATTTTCCTTACTGTTTGCAAACAGAACATCCAAACTGGGCTCCTCCAGCAGCAGCACGCCGCCAGAGCCTCAAACTGTAACTTTGTAAATACACTCACCAGCTTAGCGATCACCTGCAGCATCCCATTTCTATGTAGAGAGACTCAAGAGTCATATACACAATTTTTCAGGATAGCTTCACCCACTTGCCATCATCAACATGCAAAGTAACTTGTGTACCATGCCAACTCTCTGCCCTGAAACGTCCCTAGACAAGCAAAATATCAACATACAGGCAGAGGAGGTGGTTGAGGCAGACACAGACCCTGACACATGTGTAAAGAGGCCCATACATGACAATTGAACAGGATCATTCTCATAAAAGTTTACATTTTATTTTTTAGGAAAATCCTGCAGACCCTAAGTTTAAAAGAGTTTCCTGTGCTTTCAGAGATAGCCTCCAGTAGACACTTGGGGGACTGAAGTTTTTTTGTTTGTTTGTTTAAAGTTTTGATAAACTTCCTTGGTGAAGGAATTACAAAGGCAGCTTTAAATTATGGTTAACAGTTTAGAGAGAGTGCACAGACTCACCATGCATTTGTTGGGTTTTTCTCCAGAGTGGACCCTCATGTGGATGAGCAGCTTGTAGCGAGCGTTGAAGGGTTTGTAGCGCCGCACACAGCCGGCCCAGAAACAAGAGAACTCTTCTCCTTTGCGCTGGTCGATGTGAACCTTCTCAATGTGCCTCACCAGTTCCTCCTGGCTGCTGTAGGTGGCACTGCAGTCGATCCAGTGACACAGCTGCTCCTGTTGGTCCACCGTGGGTTCCTGTCTTGCGGGTCCATTAAGCCTGGGGAAATTTAGCGCAGTGCTCTCTTGGCCGTCGTGGACTTGGAGGGGCTGGCCGACGTGGAAGAGCTCCCTCTGCTGGTTGGAGATTTGAAACGGCTCTCTTTTACACGGAGTGAAGTCATCCGCAGGCTCTTGTTTGATGGAGTGATACTCTTCCTGGATGTTTTGTTGCTGATGAGGAGTTTTGTTCCCTCCAGGTGCATCAGAAAGAGGCAAGGAAGAGGAGAAAAATACAGAAGGGGAGGAGGAGGAAGAGGACAAAGAGGATGGTGGAGAGCCAAAAGATGGAGACGTAGCACAGCTGGTGAGCATGTAGGACAAAGGCAGGGACGGCTGAGGGTAACAGCCGAGTCTCTGGATGTTTTTTGAATCTTTATGTGCCGTGGTGGCAAAGTCCTCCATGGTCTTTTCTAAGTGGGGCCCTGCTGTCTTACAGCTGAGCAGAGAGGTGAGGTCCCGGCCCAGCGAGGACAGGGACAGAGAAGTCCTCTGGAGACAGCAAACCCCCAGACCACCTGAGTGTATTGAGGACTGACAGAGTCCGCCTGAGGATAGTGGAGCCTGAAGGTCCTCAGCATCCTCAAACACACTCCCAAAACCAGGAAGAGTCAGCTGGACGTCTGGAGGCCCGAGGTCAGGGGGCCACATCCTGCTGCCCCCGACTATCTGACAACCACCACCAACAAATCCCTCTCACAGATTTCTTGAAGTAACTTTAGAAATCCATCAAGGGTTAAACCAATAAAAGCATCTTTTGTTCTTCAATGCAACAAATGAAGTTGATTTTCAGCAGCTGGCATCTTCTATTTTCATCCTCAGGATTTGTAATCTTTTGTCATTTGTTCCAAACTCAGTCAGTCGTCACTCCTGCGCTGTGGGAGACAGAAACCAAACCCAAATGAGTCATCTAAGAAAAGACAAAAAAATAATAATACAAAACACTTTGTGCAACATATCACACAACAGCTTTTGTAACCAACAGAGGAAGAAGATCCAGGAGTTGCGTAAAAGAACCAATAAACCCAGTTATTAAAGGTGAAGATAGTTTAACTACTCTATTGACAGTTAGCGAATTTTCTCCAGGGGTTCCTCACCCAAAAGGGTTGGGCCTTCACTTCAGATTCACGGAAAAAATCCAGGGATTGAACAATGACAGCGGCAAGGAGGAGCTCTAGGTTGAACTTCTCTCCTGAAATCCTTCTACAAGTAATTCTAAATTGAAAACCGATGCAGCAGCACAACTATAAATATTGTGCTTTTCTTCCCCAGATATTGTTCCTGGTTGTAATTGTTTATTGTTTATAGGCAACATCCCATGTATAATGCTTGGGGAGGGCTTGTTAGAGCATAATATGTAGAAATGACCCAAAGTGTTATTAAAAAAAATGGAATAAAACCTACAATATAATAACTAGGCAGTACTGAGCATAAATGGAATAAAACCAAAGATGTAATAACTGACCCAATACCCAACAAGTTGTCACATGGCTTGAAGCCATTATGTTTTGGCCTCAGCACTTTTGTTACTGTATTGACCAGTTATTACATTTTGGGTTTGATACATTTTTTTATTACATTTGGTTTATTATCAAAAATCGGGCTCTTTCTGTAGTTTGAAGATGGGCCAAAAATTTTCTTTCCCATTCATTATGAGTCAATCAGAGCAAAAAGAAGAAGTAAACTACATCATTCAAGCTCAATGGACAGTTTTGTTGTATCAGTATGTGAGTTTGCACGTAATTTGCTTGTCATAAAACTTTTGCTTTTGCAATTCTGAAAAATCCAGCTTTGATAAGGCTGCTGAAACAGCTGCGTAAACACTTATCTTTTCAGGGGCCACCTTAGTTCACAGACCTGTGGACGCTTTTTTCTAACACCATACTGATTGGTCAAAATAATCATCGGACTATAATCAAGCCCAAGAGCTTGGATCTGAAAGTCTGGCCAATCCACCTTCTTTACAGAGTTATCAATGAGAATAATGACCATCATACTTAATTGTGTTTAGCTATTGCAGTGGTTTGTTAGTCATTCTGCATAGAAAGGGACCAATTTTCTCCCAAATGGCTGTAAAATACGCTGAAACAACAATGGAATGAGGCTGTAACAGGACAAAATGGAAAAAGTGAATACTGCTGTGCTGTGAATACTTTCCGGATGCTCTGTAAATGTCATCTGTTTTGCAGTTTGGTGTTAAAATGTGCCTCTCAGCTGTCAAAGCTGTTAGGGAAATAACTTTGTGTCAATTTAAACAAAAAAATGCTTCTATACTCGTTGCAGATGCTGCAATGTTTGTCATTTCTTTACTCTTTTTTTCTGAAATGGATAATTTTGTTTATCTTCTTGACATTTAATCCTTTGCATGTATTTTGTGAAGAGAGTTTACACAACAACAGTTTGAGGGTGACACACAAAGGTTTTGTTGTGTTTCAGCTTCTCGTTTACAAGGAGACAGTGTTTAAGGTGACCTAAAACTGAAACCTTTGAAAACATCCTCCGGCCCCTGTTGCCGAGTAAACATTTAGTTGGAGTTTTCAGTAGAATGCTTACGTCACGTACTGCTCTGTGCATGCCCATTATACTTTCATTGTGGTAAAGCAGGGTCAAGCACAAACAACAACAACAGTAACAATTGCAGACTAAGGTGTTGTGCTCTTGCTGCTTGTTCTGCTGACTGCCTTTGAAGAAAATATGCATTCATTGCACCGCTTCTGCAATCAAGCATTCAATGTAACACAATCAACTCACCTCTACTTCAGCCTTTACACAGTTGTTGTTTATAGAGCTCCTACACTTATACTGCCACCTACAGGCCTGGCATGCATACTACAGCTTTTTCAGTCCCTCAGTATTTCAGTGTAAGAATAGATATTTTTTCACCGTTTTTTTTCATAGGTGAAATATGAAATGGATTGTATTTCTGTGTCTTATCTGCACGGGTTTAGTGGGTGCCACCCTTTTGTGAATCATTATGTTAAATTACAGGAGTTCCCCTTAAAAATAGAAACACCAGAATCCTTGTCCCACATTGTTTATCCCTCTTCTGTTGTGAACTAATTTGATCTGATCTCTCTCTGAAGTCACTTTTTAGCAC
The DNA here is from genome assembly GCA_008086565.1 of Thalassoma bifasciatum. Lineage (NCBI taxonomy): Eukaryota > Metazoa > Chordata > Actinopteri > Labriformes > Labridae > Thalassoma > Thalassoma bifasciatum. The sequence goes on along the minus strand of RPOG01001399.1, from coordinate 99,681 downwards.
ATTGCGGTATGACTCAGCTGCTGTGTCAACTTGCCATTCGAAGAGCTGAAACATAAAACCTTTAATGTGTCTGAATGTTTTTCCCTTATTTTCAGGCTCGGGCAACTCTGTGCTCAATCATTAACAACAAATGGAGCAAGGTGACCAGCAGAGAAAGTCCCAGATGAAGTAGAACCAAAACAAACAGCACGTCCCTCCCTGTTGTCAGCAGGCTTCAATCACTGCAGCGAGTGTATATTTGGTTTCCTTTGAGCTGCTCTAACTTTACTGCAGCCTTTACAGGCCACCCCTGCAGCAAACAGCCGGGTGTTGTGTGGCAGCAGATCGCCTGGAACCTGGTCCAGATGCCTGTTCACAGAAAAAGAGTAATGGAGCACATCCTTTTGACAGTGTAGTGATGCAGGAGAGGGTGTTTGGGAAATGGCGGGCCAAATTCAAGTTCTTCCACACTCATCACACATACAGAAGCTCTACTGTGAAAGAGTCCTTCAGCTTTACCCTGACTTCCTCTGCGCTCATATATTGATGATCTAATTTACAACAGGATCCTCACCACATGTAATTAGTCATTGGATAGGTTTAATGTGGATGGTTACTTTACGAGGCACAGCTAAGATGATGAGTAAGTTCTCTGCTGCACTTGTATTAGCTGACGAAGGAGTCACTAAGTGTAGGTTCATGCCCATAGTTTCCTGGTATCGCCTGGGTTACAGTTTTATGATCCTTCCCGTAAATCGCTGGAGTTCCCCCCACCAAAGTCGTGTAGCAGAGCAGTCATGGGAACTGTGGTTGAATCTTAATTAGAGAGATTGCGATGTGTCTGTGTGTCGACAAGTTCAACAGGAATAATAATACGTACGAAGCAGAAGAGGCAAGATCGGTTTCAAATATGATAATTACATCCTGGTACCTGTTTCATTTCAGGACATTTAACGATATCAGAGTTTTGAAAGCACACCGTGTGACTTCCACTGCAGAGGCAACACTAGATGCACCACAAAGAAGAAAGTGTCTCATGAATTATGCATCTTAGATTATTTTTAGTATCAAACAGGACTTGTGAACCCCATCAAACGAAATCCAAGCTAAAGAGGATGTTTTTTAGCAATGTCTCTTCGCAAACCACTCGGGTCCTCTTCCAGAGAGAAGAGTCAGACAGTGAAACCAAGAAAAGTGTCCCACAAAGCCTCAGCCGAGCATGCAAACTGTATAAAATAGCAGGCGCATCTCATGTGGTGTCTTTTAAAGACTCACTTGCTGAGGTTAGCTAAACACAGCTGTGGCGTTTCAGGACAAGCTAATGTGTACTTGTCTCAACAATAAGCACTCCGGCTCTTGAGTTACAAACTTTTTTCATTCGGGTGAAACATGAGGAAAAAGATTCTTGTTGAAATAAGAGATGTGAGCACACAGACAACCTTCAGTTTTCTAATCCGTGCATCCTGAATAATCCTCGACAGAGTTACAGAGGCGTCAGAGAGGATCAGCAAACTGAATCATGTGGCTGAGCTTCATCGCAGGACACTTCAGATTAGCAGTGATACAACACTGTTAAAGTATTTGATACACATTAAAGCATCCAAACAAAACACGTCATGCTATTTTCAAACTCAGAAAATAATAGATGAACCTCCCCAGATAAAAGGTTTACAAACTTGACAACTTGGTATCAAAACAAAGGTATTAAATTACTGTCAGTGCCACTATAAAGATGCTGGTCAATCCTGCTGTCTCTGATTTAAAGTTGTTTAATCAAGTGTAGGCAAGGGTCAAACATAAAACAAAATTGAAAAAAAGAACACACTTCAACTACAGGTTTGGTGAAAGTTCCAAATGAAGTGTTGTTTTAACATCTTATGTTTTTGTCTGTAACATTTTCCCTCTCAGTTTCAGTTAAGAATGCAGGAGCCCCCATTCATAAATAAATCTCTGAATCATGGTTTCACATCTCCTCTTTAAATACAGAGTGAGAATTATTAACTTATTTTCACGCTTTCCCACTTCCACATTAATCAGGATGACAACATAACCTCGCTCCTCATTGTACTGATAGTGAAACAAATTTAAACAATACTCTGCAGTAAGACTGCTGCATGTGGATTGGAATGAACTCTAACACAAAAAGTTTAACCAATGATTTAGTTTCTAAGCTTGGGTTTTGGGCCAGTCTTTGCTCTATCGCTCTCCTGTTTAGTTTTCCTCTGCTCTTTTGTCTCTTTTCTGTCAGACAATCCAGATCTGGTGTCCACTATTACTACTTAATAAACCAAGAAGTTATTTTCAGCAAAGAAAAACACAGATCTCTCTCTTCCAACTGCTAAACTTTGTCAGCTGGCGATGGAGACTTTGAGATGACATCAATTACCTGATCGGGAAGCTGATATTTAGCATTTAGACACAACCTATTTTGGCGCTGACAATCTCATTTTGAGTTGTAGATTATGATCCGGCACAAAACCAACACCAAGACTTTCTCAAGCTCACTCATAAAGTCTTAACAGTCCCTTTAAAGTGGTGATTTGTGCATAAAAAGTGATGAATGGAGGATAAAAAAAATATTTTGGGCTAAAAATGTTGTTTGCAAGTCAAAATAGTCTTAGAACACCATGATAAACAATCCTGATACAATCTAGATCCTGACATAAAAAAGTAAGAGTTGCTGTCTGGTTTATTCTGTATTTGGTATGCATGCATAAACGTGTAGGGGAGGCCGGGAATTTAATTTCACACCACTTTCACAAATAGGATTTTACACACACACACACACACATGGAAGTGTTATAAAATGTCTCCAGGTACATCTAAAAGCTATTTAGCAATCCAGAAAATGTTTTTTTATTAGATTTTCATATAAATCATATAAGTGTTCAGTACTATAGAGGGGGGAAAAAGCACCTAAAATCTGAGTTTCTAGATTTTTACATACATGTGGACGATCTAGGGAGGTATAAATGCCCTCAGGTGTAATACATTTCAGGTTAGTACAATATGTTTGCAGAAGAACAAAATCTCATAAATGAGAGCCTGGCTGTGCATTAAAGAAAACATGTGGATTACGTAACTACTTTCACAAGTGTCCCTTTTGTTTTTATAAACGACATGAGAGACTCGTATCCCAGTAACAGAGAAAGTTGGCTGCAGGGTGAAAGTTTACACTTCACTTAATAATTTGTGCCTCAGGGCCTCCGACGTCGAAAAAACAGGTTAATCCTGTGAAACCAATTTTAAGGACTGTGACTGAGCCAAAAAATCCTAATTTACTCTCCTCTGTGGTCATTAACCTTTATCCATCCAGAGGAAATTGAATTAGCAACACGTACTTTTCCTCTGTGCCGCCTGCTTTACTCTCCAACAGTCGCACATTTGGAGTCACACCTTTGGAAATCTACAGGAAGAGTAACGTTTGCTGTAGTTAAAGCAGAGGTTGAAAGCAAAGCAGATTTTTTAGAGCAGGAGAGGGTTACAAGGTCAAATTCTCTGGCAGCAATTTCACCAATAAGTCAGGAGAATAAGCAGAGACTCTGAAGATAGAAAACTGATTTCTTACAGCTTTGAGCGACTGCGGTTTCTTCTCACCTCCATCTCAACACCCTCAACATCAGGCTCGAAGACTAAATTAATCTGTTACTGCACTTATTACCTGAAGAATATTCCTATTACAGTCCTCTGCCCTTGCCTTTGCAAAATAGTGACTGGCCTGTCTCCAAAATCCTGAATCCATGATTTCTCTCAGAGTTTATTGTATAAACTGTCATGACAGAGCTTGTAATGTGATATTCTCTTGGGAAAAGACAAGTCTGATTATAGGATCTCAGCATTGAAAACACACCACGTCAAGTTTAGTGTATTTCAGTTAGGTCAGAGGGGCAGTTTGATTGTTTTTTGCAAAGCGTAATCGTGAGATGTACTTGACTTTGCACCACCAGAGAATCAACAAGGAAGGTATTTCTTAAACTCTTGCAGAAGGTGAAGAACTAATGCCAATACACGCAAGTTTGCATTATGTTTGTGATTCAGCAATTTAAGCCCGATTCACACCAAAAACTCCAGTATGGATCAATACAGTTTGGTACAGGTCAAATCTGTAAAGCCTGATCGTATTTGCATTTCCACAGCCAACCGTGCACTTCTTGGGCGGTGTGTAAGCTGCATGCTGATAGCCACGTCAGCTACGCAACACAATAAACAAAGAGCAACAGTGGAAGATATCCAGCACAGTCTTTTTTGCAGTAACAACTGAAATCCAAGCAAGTGTTTGTGTTTTGGGGTTTTTTTTGGGTAAAAACAACGTCTTATTATACTCAGTATGAGCCACATTGACCTGACAAGTCAAGAAACATAACTCATTTCAAGATATTGAAAGACATAAATTATGTCTGAATTGCTTATTAAAGTCCCGGGAAAACTGCCCATGGGATAAGAAAAATCTGCTCTTCAAGTTTTTTGATAAAAGTATTTCTCAATACAGGAAGCTTTTTTTTTTAAACCCCATTGGCAGACTTTTTTTTACTCATTACAAGCAATTCAGGCATGTTTCTAGCTCCACCCTATTGTTTAGATTGGTATCTCTGGTACCCAGACATAAGGGTACCAAAAAGTAGGACAGTATGGGGCAGTAATTTAGGGTTTGCCCCAGGAAACGCCACAAAATGGGTGCTGTATCAAGACAAACTGAACTGAACTGCATGGTGGAAACGAAGTTTAAGTGATGTATGACCTGAGATAAGACACACAGGAGTGAAAGGAAGTGAGAGTTTCAGACCAATAAGAGTGGATTTATTTATCAATGGATATCCGTTGTGCTTGTTTGGAGGCTTTTTTTTTCCTTTTGGACCTGTTTCAAGAAATATGGTTTGTTTTCAGAAATAAAATCAAACTGTCTGATTAAATTTTCCAATCGAAATATAGAGAACAGCAAATACACATTTTAATACTGAAGTCAGGCTGGAAACTATAAGCACCCAATGAGAAGAAACCCTATGTCGGCAAGCATACAGAGGGATGCAGCACAAGCAGGGTTTCTAAAAGTGAGTTGTTTTATCTCAGGTTTGTTAGAGTGAACGACTATCAAGGTCACATCCTGGATGCTCCTTGACAAAAACTGTTTTGCTTGTTTGATTTTTCTCTCTGTGGTCTCTGTTGAAGTGACAGCACAGAGAGCTCTGCGTGCACAAAAGTCAGAAGTATAAACAAACAAAACGACAAAGCTGATGAATGATGGAGATGGTGTGCAAGATATAACAATGAGACAAGAAGAAGCTCGTAGAACTTTGGCATCAACACTGACTTTTTGCAACATCACCATATCAGTCAGTACGATTCACTGAGTCATCCTTTTAATCTGTCAGTCATAACAGAGCGAGAATTCATGTCTCTGTGATAAACTCTTTGTTTCAGCTCTGCACAGAGATTTTCTCAGTGCATGTTTAACGCCAGAGGTTTTCTCTTTGAATTACTCTGATTAAGTTATGACAATGAACACCAGAGCAGTCGTCATAAAACTTCTGAAATGAAACTAATTTAATGCTTAAATGAAAATAAATATCCCCTTGATCAAAAACATTGCTGGATTAAAAACACAAAACTGCCTGCTGTGGGGATAACAGCTGGACTTTCTGTTCATACTCGGAGAGTTTGAGGTCGAGCTTCTGAAGGACGTGTAGAAGAGTTTAAAACACGATGTACTCTGTAATGACAGATATGCACGAAAGCTGAGCAAAGCCAGTTTATGTTCTGTCTTTCAACCACTGTAAAAATGTCAATGTGAGCTGTCAAACATCTTCAGCTGAGAAACTTAAACAAGAGGATCATGTGGTAAGGCCTTCTGAAACTTTATTTATACTGGGGAGGGTGAGAGACATAGCCCAAAGACACTGGTCTGATGCTGAAAGCTGCAGAGCTGCACACGATGTAGACAGTCGAACAGAGGAGAAGAGCACCTTCTACATTTTCATATCAAAGAAACTAATCTCTCAAGCAATAACTACTAGAATTAAGATACAAACAAGCCTATGTTTATCTATGTTTATGAATTCTGAACAAAAATGCCATGTCAAAAATCTGCTTTTTGACACAATGAACCACAGTTCAGCTTCATTTCAAGCAGCTAAAGGTTTCCTCTTGGGTAAAATTAAACTTTATATCTCATAAACTGAAGTTCAAATCAACTTGTGACTTTCAGCTGTGTGTGGCTGCAGTTGCTAGAGGTTATCTATGAACTTGTTTTGTGCAGTAAATCAGCTCAGAAATTGCCCTTGAGAGTTATTCACGAGTAGCTGAAGAGCCTCTGATCCCCCTGCTGATGTTTATTTTACTGTAGTCACAAGGCATAAAAGAAATTCAGCCACAAATTCACCGTTAACATGTTTGAGATTCAACCTGGAGTTTGTACTCTCTCACGGTGTCAGTGCCGATCTTAAAATTCTTCTTCTACTTGAATAAATTTGAAAATTCGCATCCCTCGTGTACAACACTCCCTGTTCCATAATCCTGCAGGCTACTTTGTTGTGCGTTTGAAGCCAGAAAAATTCTTTGGCTGTGTTTGGATTTTGAGAGTCAGTTTGGGTCAAAGTTAACTCAGTGGGAGCAGGTGAAGAACACAATCTCATGTTGCAGAAAAGAAGAAGGTGTTATTGGATCAGAAACGTGGCATGTCTTCTGTCTGTTACTGTTCATTTCAGAAAGAGCGATTCTCCAGAGGCTTTTCTTCTCTGGTGAGATGATTCATGGTCAGCACATCGAAGCTGACAACAGATGTTTCTGTTTCTTTTCCTATTATTAGGGGTGGGTATCGAGAACTGGTTCCTGTTAAGAATCGATTAGAAATGGTTCAATCTATCGACATATTCAGCCTTTTTGCTTAACGACTCCTTTATCAATTCTTTACAATACACCAGCGCTGCCCGACCGTACACTGACTATTCTACCTGAACTAGCTTAGCTTAACAGAAAGGTAACAGTTTCCAAGGAAAACTCTCCACAAGTTTTCCTTGGAATTCATTATTTGCCTATGATGTATTTCCAGTTTTTCTCAAAGCTCATGAGAATGACAGAGAGTCCAGAGGATGTCACACTTTGAGCGTTTGAGTCGAAGCGTCCTCCCCCTCAGCAGCCACTGTAAGTGCAGCTGCCGCTCCGCCTGGCTGTGGTGGTTGAACTGCAGTCCTTCATGTGGTCCCTGTGGTCAGATCTATGCTGCAATGTATACGACTACAGTAAATGTATTGTGACTTCTGTTTACAGCCCCCATAAAAATCAGCCAGGCTGCATCGCTATGCCAAAACAATCTGAGTGCGCAGTCTTAGGCCCAAAATGTGATCTGATAACTCATTTTTAGTGTGAGTACGCTGGATTGTTTGAAAGTTTATGATTGTACTGATGACTTTAAAAGCTTTACATTTCAGCACACACTCTTGTCCAAAAAGGACATCAAGCTAAAAGTGTTTGCAGTCAGGCCTCTAAGTGATCTGCCCCAGGAAATCAGGCTGAGTCAGTGATCTTCACATCTCTGATTCAACTGGAGCTTAATTTTCTTTGAACTGTCTTTTATTTCCTTTAAAAATATTTTTCTTTTTCTCTTCTCTTTCCCAGCACTGTGTCGGTATCTGTTTCTTTTTAAACCGGATGATTTATGACTGCTCTGTTTTACTGAGCTGTCTCTGTGAAGCCTTTTTATAACTTCCACTTTGAAGATCTTCATTAATAAAGACTCTTTCTTGTTATTCTATTCTCGTTGTTTGACACAGTCTGAAATAAATCTCAGGATTTTGGGGAAAGCAGTTGACTGTGCATACATACAAACAAGCTCCACATACACAGTAGTCTGTGTCACACCAGTTATGAACTCAAGTGTCACAGCCATAATGATGATAAAAGAAAACTCAGTCGTGTCCACTGACAAAACCAGCACAACAACAGAGACCAAAAACTCCTCTACCCCATACTTCAGCCAACAATCAGTTTCACTAAATCTAAAAGAAACACAGCAGGAATTATGAAAACAGCCTCTTCTTCAATCCTGTGCTGTAAGCTAATCTGACAAGAGGACAAAAATGGAGAAACCTAACAAGGATGGGGACGTCATGCAAGTCTGTAAAGTAGATGGGTAAAATGCTAATTACGCAGTATAACTCCTGCCTGTTACAATCTGCAGTGGCATGGTGGTGGAGTCATTGCCTCGTGGCCATGTTGTTGGAAAACGCATGCTAAAGTGCCCTCTTTGTAGACAAAATGTGCATGACAGTGCCCTCTTGGGAGTAAAAACAGGTCCTTAAGTGCCTTCTTGGGAGCCAATTGCTTGCTTAAGTGCCCTCCTGGTTGGCCAACCACGCAAATCTGACCCTAAGGCTGGTTAAAACATGATAAACTACCCCACAGGGAGCCAAAACGTGCTTAAAAGCCTTCTTGGGAGTCAAAATGCACAAATCTTTCTTCCCGGGAGTCAAAATGCCATTTTTGATGCTAAAACCCGCAAAAAAGCCCTTACATGAACCAAAACATGTGCTGCCTGTATGTGCTTGTTTTTCTTTCTCCCCAGCCCTTCAAAATGTTTGTGCATGCCCCTGACAAACGATACAGCTGATGATTAGCTCTGCTCACGGTAGTCATACTTAACGAACCAGTTTTCCTTCACTGGGTTGAATAAAATGTACTTTGAAACATTCACAAGATCAAATTTAACCTTAGAGGAAAAAGGCATGTTTTACTCAATATAGCAGCCATGGCAGCCATTTATAGACTACTATAACAAAAACAACCCAATTTACAAAATAACAGTTTACTATAAATGAGAGTATTTCACATCCTTCAAGTTGTTGTATAAATATAGTAATGTGAATCTCATTCATTTAATTTTTTTTTTCAATTGCTCTGTTTTTTTTAATTAAATTATCATATCCTATTTCCTCATGTATTTATAAACAAAGATGTATTGTGTTGAATCGATTCATATTTGAAAAAGGAAAAAACACCAATAAAGAGAAATTTAAAATAAAATAATAAAAGATAAAATAAAATGTACCTTATCCCATAAGAAGATTAGTTGCTTAAAAAGACCCCTTGTTACATTTCTCTGTCTCAACTAAAGGATCTGGATCTTTTTCTCAGGTTGTTCTTAAAATAAATGACCTCACTGCCATGTCTCTACATCGACATCGGTGCGGTTTTTAACCTATATCGTGTTTCATAAAGGAACCAGTCATCTTTACTGTAATTATGTCTGAATTTGAGCTGAGATGTGAGTGTGAATCCCTCCTCCTCTTCTCTCCATCCTTGCTCACCTACCTATCCCTCTATCCTCTCCGCCTGGCAGACCTAAATATTTACAAGCAGGTGTGGATCTGTGAGAAACTTTGACTGAGCACAGATGGCAGGAAATTCCACTGAAATGACAGTGACTCGGCCCAAACCGCAAGACAGTGTGAGCAGAGCCCGTGAAGCAGATACAGACAGGCCAGCTCAGCTCAGCTCAGCAGCAGCAGCAGCGCCTATATGGACCTGGACTTGGACTTCTCAGCGTGCCAGCGTCTTGAAATAGGAGCAGCTTCACAAGACGCCTGTTAAAACTCTTCTACAATGGAGGGAGTCTGGTGTGGCGGTTCCTGACTGACTCAAAATGTCTCAGCAAACAAAATCTGGGTGGTATCTGGACTGGGAAACCTTGTTTAAACATATTATGTTTTACATCTTAAGTTTTTTTATAGACGAATGTTCAGTGAAACATCTGCGTTTCTCCCAATGGAAAACATCAGGCAACATCAAGCTACACTTTCCAGGTCTTCATGCAACGCTAATCCTTCACATGATCTCACGGGAAGTTACCCTCAGAACAGGTCTCAGAACTAAGAGTTTCACTTCCCGCTTTGAAACAGGAATATGCTGCATTACTGTGGAAAATTTCAATTGGGCGAAAAAAATGGATTTTAAAGTCTGACTCATGTATCACCTGTTAACATGAAGATGGCGACTTTCATGACATGTGCTGCAGCCTGTCAGAAGAGGGCGCCCTAAATGTTTTGTGTCATCCATCTGTTGATGCAATCTGAAGCCAAAAGTTACAACTAGCTTAAATCCTAACGAGTCGTCATTGCCTTCAGATTCAGAGACATCCACAGTAAGTGGACCAGCTGCTGGCCTATTATTACCATCTGCTCATGTCAGTGAAGATGTCAGACAAGATAAGCTCATAAAGTAGCTAATAAAAGTAATTTCAAGCAGTCCTCTACTGCAGTTTACCCTCAGGCTGTTAGAGTAATGCTACCTAATCAGAACTTTATGACCAAGGAGAGAGCGCATTAATGGACCCACAGTTATCTTCCTCACTGTCGGGTCATTTGTTTGAGAGGTTTCCAAGATGTCATCAGATGCTAAATGTGTTTAATTTGGGGGATAAAAGTGGGACGTACATGCAGATTGGTCTCAAAATGGATTCACAGAATTGAGACTGGATATCTCTGTTCCAAGGAGGCTCCTTTCCTCAGCGTAAAAATAGAAATTCAAATTCTGACCGAATGACCATAGACTGTATAAGCAGTGGACGCCATTAGAGTTAGCTCCAACTGAGGTCTCCAAAAAAAACGTAACCCCTGGTGGCTGGCTGCAGTATAGGTCAAAATCTCTGTCTTCTCATGCATTCCAGATGAGAGGTAGTTAAATTAAAAATATTATCGCACCATCTGAGGTCAGTATTTCTGTGGCAGTAACAACAAAAGTGCAGTGAATGTGATTTACATTTTGCTGCAACATGAACTTTGTAGGTTGGCGATCGTAGAAACATCGTTCCTCAACTGAATAAATAATTCCGATTGCATTTGCAAACTCAAGTATTTGACGCACAAACCTCTATAATCAAGAAGAGATTGCAGAAATGAAATTTATGACATGAAGTTAAAGTAAGATGGCTTTCATACTTTTCCTTCCATCAGGACGTACAGGTGAGACAAAATGGGCAAAAGTCCAACTCAGTTTGTGTACAAATACAACCTTCAATTTTGTGTCAAGCAATTCTGAGCAGGTGAAAACAAGTTTCTGAAAACAGGCGTAAGATAAGAGTCGTACTGTTAATAGATATTTAGATTTAGATATTTAGATATAGACTGTAAGAATCAAGCCGCGTGGTATATTAGAAATAAAGGTATCACGTAACTCAAAAATGTTTCAGTAAACTTGTATTCTCTGCCAACATATCACTTTTTTCTCCAAACAGACACAGTCATTGCAACTGTACTTTAGTATCTTTGTGTGCTCAAACTTTGAAATATAAATCTGTTTTCTTTTAAGAGATGATGAAACGAGCAAAGCCTCGTGTGCCTCCATCTCCCAATTCATCCAGGCGTCATTAATCTTGACAGATCTCTCTAATTTAACTTCTTTATTTATTATGCTTGTGTGTGAGTTTAAGATGGCTCCCAGTAATAATATTTGAACTTAACTGCAACAGCTCCCTCTCTGAGTTTCGTCCTAACTTTGATGTGCACTTTCCAACTCCAAATTGTACAAATCCAGTAAATGTTTCTGCCACTAGCTGAGATTTTCTGCGCTGAAAGACATTTTATTTTACAGATTTGTTCCTCTGTTTCTGTGTCCAATCTCGAGTGTGTGAGCTGTAATATTGTTAATTGTTTTATACTGATTCAATCATTTTTCTTTCTTTCCTTCTGTGCTTCTGCGACTTCAACTCCCCCACCGAAAGCCTCAGGGGAAATAAATCAGTTAGGTTTATTGTGTTACTCTTTATAAAAGCCGTGTGTCTTCATCTTCGTGATACTCAATTTTAAAGAACAAAAAAACATCAGGGACTTGTAAATCAGGATAAAGAAGTTGACAGAGTGTCCTAGCCCAAAGAGATGCATCTCTTTCTTGAAGCTGTGCTCATCTATCTTTTTTTTGTTGTCGTTTAAAAGTCTAGTTTTACGAAAAAAAATATTACAATCTCAGCTTTTTGTAATATTTATGAAGTGATCAGTCTATTTTGGATCTACTTTTTGGTTCAGAGGCCAACAACTTCCAAATGTTGGCTTCCTGAATATGCTCATAAACCTTGTTTAGGTTCAACAGGTGAAATCAGGTTGTCTAAAGCCCCGTTTCCACCAAGCACTTCAGCTCAATACACCTTAGTACGGCACACATTTTGTGGCTTTCCTTTGACTAAAACTAGCACTGGTCTCTAAATTGGCGACCTGTACCAACCCACCTTTAGGTACCCTTCTGTTGGCGTGCCACACATACTGATCTGACCCCAGAAATGGAGATAGAAACACTGCAGTCGGTTGATTAGTCAAGAGAATCATCACTTCCCGTAGGACACAGGCCATAAAGAATAACACTCAAGCCTGCAATAAAAAAGCACCAGTTTTCACTAAATTCTGTTCCACAACCATATAAAAAGTTTGGGGTTAAGATAATGTCAGTAATAATATAAGTCTCTGTGATTTTAAACATGAGAAACATTTTATTTCTGATGCATCCACTTAAGCTTTGCCCACAGCACTTTAGCTTTAATGTAATTATTTTATATTGTAGAGCTGATTCATTTAAAGAGTTCAAAAGCTAACTCCACCAAAGAATAAACAAAGTAGAATGGATGGTTTGCCTGCAACCAAGCATGTCATAATTCTTCAGTACATTTGTTTTCTATTCAAGCTCTGTGAGAATAATCTCAAAGAGGAATCTGGAGTTTATAACATCATGTCAAGATAAACTACCCTCAATCTAATAATTGGGGTTTTTATAATCCCGCTTATTCACTGGACAAAGAAGAAGAAGAGCGCTCTGAGTTGGAATAACTTTCCGAGTAGAGACGAGTTATAGAGACATTGGCCTGCAGTTAATCCACACCAGAAACAATGTTGAAACAGTTACCTCTGATACTCGCAGCGGGTCGTATTACCCAGCTGTGTCACCCTTGGGTGTTGCAAAAGAGCACAGACTTCTGGCCAGAAATAATATTTCTGAACCAAACCAAAATGAGCTCTGTTTGTAGGGCAATCACAGTTAATGTCCGTGAAAGGTATGCGAGCACCGGGCAGCTGAGAAAAACAAGTGACGAACTATTTCATCAGCAGCGCTGTCATGAAAGTGCACTTCAAACTAGCATGAGATCGGATGTGACAAATTCAGACTCTGGGCTGTTTCTTAAAAGACATGGTTACAAATATTTATGCAAGGGAGAGCAAATTTGTTTTCTGCCTCGTACTAATACGTCCCATATGATCAGAGTTTCTCAGTGACTTTGAACCTTTAATTAAACATTAGGTCATCTTGTCCTACGTAATGTAAACACCAGTATTAAAGAGAGCGAAAGAAAGCAGGCTACGAGTTTAAATAACCTCTTGACCACTCGTGAGGATAGCAGTAATGATACGTCTCTATCAAAATATTACACCAATGGTTCACCAGATAACCTTAAAGCAGGGAAACTTTCTTTTAAAACCTGTTTTTTCCATCAGCTAGTTTTATTCTAACAGAATAAAGTTAAATAAAAGAATACATAATAAGCGTTGACCAATGACACTTCTGCAACCTCGGTTTCCAATCAAAGAGACAATGATCTGTTTATCTTTTGACAAATTATTAGCCTCCCTTTGGAGATCCTGCTCTTATGACTCACCGCGGATTATAGCATTAAGGCCATTTACTTTGTCGTCACTTTGCATGATGATTGGGAACGCAGAGGGTTTTTATACTGGCACGGTTTTGTGCCGGTTCTGGTTCCTGAATCCAAATTCGAACCAGCTGATGTGTTCAGACCAGAAAAAAGTTGGTTTGTAACCTAGTCCCCAAGCTGGAACCAAAAATATTAGATGGGTGTGTTTTATTCTGGGTTGATAAAATGAGCAGATACTTGAGGAAGTCAAGAAAAATGAATAAGGAGAGTGAAGAGAAAATTTTCTCTCTGTCAGTTTGGTTCACAAAATTTTATTTATCTACAGACAGGTTTGTTTTGCTGATGTCTTTGTTTACTTGAAGTTTCAAGTTCTAAAGCACACATTTGTTGACTCTTTTTGGTTTTGATTGTATTGAAAAAAGGCATTGAAAAGACATATGCTATTAATAAAACACTCCTGAAACAACGTATAACATGACACTTTTCTCTTAGCCATTTTATATTTGAAAAACAGCCCACATTAACTCGAAACAGTTGGCTGTATATGGAGTTGAAATAAAAGATACGTACAACTGAGATGTTTTTATTAAACAAAAAATAAACAGAATACTCTGCTTTTGTGCCAGTATGTTGTTTTCTTTTCCTTGAGTAACACAGAATAATGCCCTTCCACTTTCATTCCACTTTAATTGGTATGAACATAGACTGGTTCACCCAAAAGCTCCAAAGTTCTGAGAATCTAGATCCGAACTAGAACCAGAACTGTGCTGGTGTAAAAACCCTCACAGTGTTAGTGTGAGCTTGCCTTTGCTCTGCCAAAGAATATTGTGCCTTTTTTTTCCAATCTTAAAGCAGGATGAAAGTTATTCTAGGATTAAAGCTAGATTTGCTCTGTCTGTCATCAAAGTTACTATTTCTTTGATGGAGGCATTTTAGACCAGGGTTTGTTGAAGATGTGGTCCAGACCTCCCTGGGACATGAGACAGGGGGGTTTTGGAAACTGGGAGTAGAGGGTGACAAATGAATCAATCATAAACAACCTGAACTGGATTTGGATGTAAATTGTAGTCCAAGACGTTTAGAGTCAAGAACCAACCATTTTTTTCAGCAGGCGTTTGTGTATACAGGGAAAAACAGAGAGTATGTGGAGCAAAAGCAGGCAGGGTTCATGTTGGGGGGACATGGTGAGATCTTTTATTCCTGTTTTAATTCCACTCAAGTCCTTGATTCCCATTATTGTTTTTGGAAAGAATAGAAAAATTCACATATTTTATGAGTAAAAAAAAAAGCCTGCCTTAATTGCTGGGACATGTAAATGAATTTTCCCTTTGTTCTTTTGTTTTATAAAAACAAACATTAATCTCTCTTGAAAGGATGGATCAGCAAGAAAAATGCCAAACTGCACCACAGGGACTGTTTATAGGAACCGAGGGATGCCAGAAGCTCTCTGAACTTGTATCCAACAAAACTATATTTGGAATATTTATAGACATTATTCGTTTACGTCTACATAACTGCAAATATGAGCTTTAAGTGTTTTGTACCTGAATGAGAAGAGATGTTACCACTGCTGTGGCTGCAGCACAGTGAATACAGCGCATTCTTCCAAATTCACACAGAGCTGAAGTAAATGCTCTGTCATACTGGAAATGCTTCCTCCCCCACATGAAATCTCTTTCCCATATGTGTTGCACTTCACTGTGTCATTATCTTTTAAATGGGTCTCTTACATGAACCACTTTCTACATTGTTGCTGTCACAAAAGATGTGACGTCACCAAATGGTCTGACACAAAAAACAAAACAATAAACAAAATTTTCAAACAAATTCATGAGTCTTGACCTTTCAAGTTCAGTGCGTTCTCAGCTTTTTTTTTGAGGATTTTGACCTAATGCACAGTCTTGAGCAAAGTTTGATAGCTACTTTCAGGGTTAATCAGGGCAGAAGAGTTTTAAATAATGATGGTGCTTTCTGAGTATGGAAATACAGCCTCATCTCAACCTTAGTTTTTCATTTTTTAACTATGTAAACAAACTCTTGTAAACTCATTTAATCCCTGAATGAAAGACAAGTGATCTGTAAACTGTGTTTAGGGGTTGAAACTTTCACTTTTAGTCAAATATTTTGAAACCATTGTTTACATTTTTATACAACCCCCCAAATCTGACATGCTTTTGTTATTTTCATCCTCTGGTGCAAATTCAATGCGAACATACACTGCCAGGCCAAACAAATGTTTCTGATGCAAAACACAGCTTGGCTCGGTTTGGTCCATCTGAGCACTTGAGCAAACAATCTGAGCATCTGGTGAAATAATTGCTGACTCATTGGTATTGATCAACCTCCTGAGGGCATTTTAATGCTATTCTGTGCTTTGCAGAAGGGTGCAAATCGTTTTATTACCCACATATATAAGACTCAATGAGCTAAATGACAAAGTAAGATGTGATTCAGCACTTTCTGCACACCTCTGTGCAATGGGAGGACAGGCCGAGTCCTGTGAATATAAACCATGATTCCCCGGCTCAGGCTCTGTGCCAGTGATACCATGAGACTAATGATTAAAACAAGCCTCCTCATCTGTTTGACTTCCAGAAAGCCAGATTTCCACCCCCTGCGCAGCACTTTTCATTCCAGCTACATTACATAAATCAGTGCTCCACAGAGGAGTGGAAGGGAAGAATCCCCTAAGTAATAAGAGGGGAAAAAATATCACAAGGAACCATTTGGGTAAAAGTTTACTACAGTATAAAGAAGGATATCTAGGCTATTAATTGCCTTCCTCAAATCCTTCTTGCACAATCAAAACAAGTTCTTGTGAAATCCATGATATAGACATAAAATTAGACTTGAACACAACATTTTTAACAACACTGCAGAAATGTGTCCAACCATTTTCCTACAGCTAAGGACATTTTTCCCCATTTATCATAAAGTACTGACAGGTCAGTGGTTGTAAAACATTTCTACACATCCTGAATCCTCCAACAAAGTCTTGTTATTTATGTCTCAGCTGCATTCACTTACAGATTTACATACAGCTGTTAACACTTATATTGATGTATATTTCTTAATTTTTCCATTGTCTTTGTAAAAAGGAAAATGAGACGTTTTAGCTGAATTGGCACATTTGGAGGGAATCAGTGAACTTTAAAATCACTGAGTCTGCAATAAAAAGTATCCCAATGACTAAAACACACATCAAACCACGTGATAAAGTCTGAAAGTCTTCATTAAAACACGCAGTGTACTTGTTTTCTATAGTTTAAATAAATTAAAAGTGCAGTAGAGTCGCATTATTATCGCTGCTCTTACCTTTCTGTGTCTACTTCAGCTTCCTCAGCTCGTTAGTAGGTCTGAACCTCGCGCTGGCTGCACGCGGATTGTGCTTCCCACTGTCACAGCAGCACGAGCTCTCTCTGCAGCTGCTCTGCTGCGCGCGCACACGCACGTATGCTCAGCCTTTTTCCTTTTTCCCTAATAAACACAAGATGTCCTCAAACTAATGAAATTAACTTATTGGAGGTATTTGTACATCTCAGTGTTTGTTTTTATGAATATAAACTGGGATATTTCATGCTGCATTTATATTTTCTGTCATAATGTTGATATAAAGAGCTCATGATGAGCGCCTGAAACAGTTTAACTCATCAGCTGTGACTTCCCACCATTCTCTCACAATATACTCATTCCTCTTCCTCTCATTAAAAAAAACTTTATTCACTGCATTTCAATATCAGCTGGCAATGAAACTCAAAGTAATGTAGGTTTGAGTTAACAATATGCTACAGAAAAATGCTTTTTTTTCGTGAAATCTTTGTATTTGTGGTGTTACAATGAAGCCTATTAAGATTTTTTATTTTATCAGCCTTTCACAAATGTTGAACAACTGTTGGTTTCAGTCCGCTAATAGGTTGACCCATGATCCATGAGATTTCCAGCCACAAGACCATTTTATTTCTTCACTCAGAATTGTAACGATTGTGTTGAGGTCACATTTTCTCTAATAAAAAAAAAGCTACATCGATATTTTGGTAAATTGTAAAAAGTTTTTGGTAAAAGTTTTAGTCTTATTTTTGAATGTAAACAGTCTCAAGTCAAGGTTTCGCTTGAGCAAATTTTACATGAAAATTACGCCAGCTTGTGAGAGTTTCACACAGACATAATATAATATAATATAACTGACATAATATAAGTAGACACATGGAGTGTGTACAGACAGACAGCTGCATCATGCATCAAAGATTGCTTTTCAAAAAAAAAAGTTCATGTTTCAGGTTCAGGTGAGAGTGTAAGATGTTCTAAGTTAATCAATGTATTAGTTTGTATCTCTTAATGTGTTTTACATGCTGTGCATTGCATTCAAATCGAAAAGTCTAATACATAAGTCCAAGGTCCACTCTTGGTCATTTTTGTTCACGCCACCAAAGTTTGAGTTTGCAATTTCATTTAACAGACATTTTTGTTCAATGCACTGTACAACACTGAGCTGCAAGGTTCAGTGCCTTGCTGCCTTCCAGTTATTACCCCGATTCTCGATATTGGTCTACGCTGGGACTTGAACCAGCAATGCTTCAGTAGTTAAGCCAAGTCACTATACAGGCTGAGCTACTGCTGCCAAGTTTTCCCTCAGAAATCAGGGGAAATTGCGTTAAAATGTGCAAAATAGTGAAATCTATCTGACCTGGCAGAGACACTCTCTGGATGCTCAGTATCTCTACACCTTCAAACCCTGAGAATCACTCCTTGTACTATTCATTGTGTTGAAATGCTTTTTCAACTTGCTGTTTAGCATTTCAGTGTTGGCTCAACAGCAAAACAAATTAATCAAAACAAAATCTTTCAAAGTTTTAATCATAGTCAATGTAAAGCAGTTTCGTGGTTACAAGTTGAGTTGCTATTATTGAGGGATAACCTCTGTCTTGATTTCAGTTTTGAAAAATAGGCTTTACTGAATTAATGCAATCAGCTGGAAAGTTCAACCTCCATTGTTCTGGAAATAAATATTAAATAGTCTGAATCCACTTTTGTTTAAAATGCACTGATATTGAAAACTGCAAATTGACTAACCTTTTAACACTGCAATGCAAATTATTATCAGTTGTTGATGAGATGTTAGCTTTTGCCGTCTATTTGTAGTTTGCACTCTTGATCTTTTGTACGATTCATATTCAAAAATGTAAACATGTGTCTTGTTTTATCAACAACTTCCTAATGCGTAATAACTGCAAATTTTATGGAATGTTAAAAACTGGACAACATAAAAATCCCCTGACACTGAACCACTGAACAGAGAGGATTATGGCACCACAGGAATCCTAAAGGTTTTTGTGAATTGTTGCTTCACTGCTCAGCATCAGTTCATGATTTACTCTGAATGTTTAAGAACATAAAATATTTTGCTGCAGAAAGGATCTGTTTTTGATTATTTCTTTTATGTATATATCATGTGAAAAATTCAACCATGATAAATTTCTAAAACTAAACCTTCCCTTTCCCCTCTTACTGAAAACCTCAGAATCCCTGAGTGTGCAGATATTGTTTATTTCAAGAGTTAAACAGCTGGACACAAGATGTCTCCTGCTTCACTAAAAATCATATTAACTGTGTTGAAGGTTTCTTCATCACTGTGTTGATCAGTATTGGGTCATAATTGGCTCCAAAACTTGATGCAGCAAATTTCTTGGTATAAATTTACATGCTAAACCCAAGGTGAACTGAGAAAAACCTGAAGGACAAGAACGCTCAAAGAACATCTTGTATTGTCTTAACTCTGCACAGATATCACTTTGGACAATGGATTTTTTTTTTGACAGCGAAGTGTTTCTGGTTATGATGTAGAGTGATGAATTGAATTAAGAT
>RPOG01001399.1:0-79609 GCA_008086565.1 Thalassoma bifasciatum | reverse complement strand
AAGGGTGCAAATCGTTTTATTACCCACATATATAAGACTCAATGAGCTAAATGACAAAGTAAGATGTGATTCAGCACTTTCTGCACACCTCTGTGCAATGGGAGGACAGGCCGAGTCCTGTGAATATAAACCATGATTCCCCGGCTCAGGCTCTGTGCCAGTGATACCATGAGACTAATGATTAAAACAAGCCTCCTCATCTGTTTGACTTCCAGAAAGCCAGATTTCCACCCCCTGCGCAGCACTTTTCATTCCAGCTACATTACATAAATCAGTGCTCCACAGAGGAGTGGAAGGGAAGAATCCCCTAAGTAATAAGAGGGGAAAAAATATCACAAGGAACCATTTGGGTAAAAGTTTACTACAGTATAAAGAAGGATATCTAGGCTATTAATTGCCTTCCTCAAATCCTTCTTGCACAATCAAAACAAGTTCTTGTGAAATCCATGATATAGACATAAAATTAGACTTGAACACAACATTTTTAACAACACTGCAGAAATGTGTCCAGCCATTTTCCTACAGCTAAGGACATTTTTCCCCATTTATCATAAAGTACTGACAGGTCAGTGGTTTTTAAAACATTTCTACACATCCTGAATCCTCCAACAAAGTCTTGTTATTTATGTCTCAGCTGCATTCACTTACAGACTTACATACAGCTGTTAACACTTATATTGATGTATATTTCTTAATTTTTCCATTGTCTTTATAAAAAGGAAAATAAGACGTTTTAGCTGAATTGGCACATTTGGAGGGAATCAGTGAACTTTAAAATCACTGAGTCTGCAATAAAAAGTATCCCAATGACTAAAACACACACCAAACCACGTGATAAAGTCTGAAAGTCTTCATTAAAACACGCAGTGTACTTGTTTTCTATAGTTTAAAGAAATTAAAAGTGCAGTAGAGTCGCATTATTATCGCTGCTCTTACCTTTCTGTGTCCACTCCTGCTTCCTCAGCTTGTTAGTAGGTCTGTACCTCGCGCTGGCTGCACGCGGATTGTGCTTCCCACTGTCACAGCAGCACGAGCTCTCTCTGCAGCTGCTCTGCTGCGCGCGCACACGCACGTATGCTCAGCCTTTTTCTTTTTTCCCTAATAAACACAAGATGTCATCAAGCTAATGAAATTAACTTATTGGAGGTATTTGTGCATCTCAGTGTTTGTTTTTATGAATATAAACTGGGATATTTCATGCTGCATTTCTATTTTCTGTCATAATGTTGATACAAAGAGCTCATGATGAGCGCCTGAAACAGTTTAACCCATCAGCTGTGACTTCCCACCATTCTCTCACAATATACTCATTCCTCTTCCTCTCATTAAAAAAAACTTTATTCACTGCATTTCAATATCAGCTGGCAATGAAACTCAAAGTAATGTAGGTTTGAGTTAAAAATATGCTACAGAAAAAGCTTTTTTTTTTCGTGAAATCTTTGTATTTGTGGTGTTACAATGAAGCATATTAAGATTTTTTGTTTTATGAGCCTTTCACAAATGTTGAACAACTGTTGGTTTCAGTCCGCTAATAGGTTGACCCATGATCCATGAGATTTCCAGCCACAAGACCATTTTATTTCTTCACTCAGAATTGTAAAGATTGTGTTGAGGTCACATTTTCTCTAATACAAAAACAGCTACATTGATATTTTGGAAAATTGTAAAAAGTTTTTGGTAAAAGTTTTTGTCTTATTTTTGAATGTAAACAGTCTCAAGTCAAGGTTTCGCTTGAGCAAATTTTACATAAAAATTACGCCAGCTTGTGAGAGTTTCACACAGACATAATATAATATAATATAACTGACATAATATAAGTAGACATATGGAGTGTGTACAGACAGAAAGCTGCATCATGCATCAAAGATTGCTTTTCAAAAAAAAAGTTCATGTTTCAGGTTCAGGTGAGAGTGTAAGATGTTCTAAGTTAATCAATGTATTAGTTTGTATCTCATGTTCAGTTAATGTGTTTTACATGCTGTGCATTGCATTCAAATCGAAAAGTCTAATACATAAGTCCAAGGTCCACTCTTGGTCATTTTTGTTCACGCCACCAAAGTTTAAGTTTGCAATTTCATTTAACAGACATTTTTGTTCAATGCACTGTACAACACTGAGCTGCAAGGTTCAGTGCCTTGCTTTAGGGCACTTTGACAGTGCTCACGAAATTATACGATCACACCTTCCAGTTATTACCCCGATTCTCAATATTGGTCTACGCTGGGACTTGAAACAGCAATGCTTCAGTAGTTAAGCCAAGTCCCTATACAGGCTGAGCTACTGCTGCCAAGTTTTCCCTCAGAAATCAGGGGAAATTGCGTTAAAATGTGCAAAATAGTGAAATCTATCTGACCTGGCAGAGACACTCTCTGGATGCTCAGTGTCTCTACACCTTCAAACCCTGAGAATCACTCCTTGTACTATTCATTGTGTTGAAATGCTTTTTCAGCTAACTTGCTGTTTAGCATTTCAGTGTTGGCTCAACAGCAAAAAAAATTAATCAAAACAAAATCTTTCAAAGTTTCAATCATAGTCAATGTAAAGCAGTTTTGTGGTCACGAGTTGAGTTGCTATTATCTTGGGATAACCTCTGTCTTTATTTCAGTTTTGAAAAATAGGCTTTACTGAATTAATGCAATCAGCTGGAAAGTTCAACCTCCATTGTTCTGGAAATAAACATTAAATAGTCTGAATCCACTTTTATTTAAAATGCACTGATATTGAAAACTGCAAATTGACTAACCTTTTAACACTGCAATGCAAATTATTATCAGTTGTTGATGAGTTGTTAGCTTTTGCCGTCTATTTATAGTTTGCACTCTTGATCTTTTGTACGATTCATATTCAAAAATCTAAACATGTGTCTTGTTTTATCAACAACTTCCTAATGTGTAATAACTGCAAATTTTATGGCATGTTAAAAACTGGACAACATAAAAATCCCCTGACACTGAACCACTGAACAAAGAGGATTATGGCACCACAGGAATCCTAAAGGTTTTTGTGAATTATTGCTTCACTGCTCAGCATCAGTTCATGATTTACTCTGAATGTTTAAGAACACAAAATAGTTTGCTGCAGAAAGGATCTGTTTTTGATTATTTCTTTTATGTATATATCATGGGAAAAATTCAACCATGATAAATTTCTAAAACTAAACCTTCCCTTTCCCCTCTTACTGAAAACCTCAGAATCCCTGAGTGTGCAGATATTGTTTATTTCAAGAGTTAAACAGCTGGACACAAGATGTCTCCTGCTTCACTAAAAATCATAATAACTGTGTTGAAGGTTTCTTCATCACTGTGTTGATCAGTATTGGGTCATAATTGGCTCCAAAACTTGATGCTGCAAATTTCTTGGTATAAATTTACATGCTAAACCCAAGGTGAACTCAGAAAAACCTGAAGGACAAGAACGCTCAAAGAACATCTTGTAATGTCTTAACTCTGCACAGATATCACTTTGGACAATGGATTTTTTTTTTTTGACAGCGAAGTGTTTCTGGTTATGATGTAGAGTGATGAATTGAATTAAGATTTTAATTCGATGAGACAACTTCTTAACATTTCAGTGAAACTTGTCAAAGGGCTGATTCATAGGGATGATTCTGATCCATCATATCATTATGAAGTGAATGTGATGGAAGACAAATCATGTCGCGAAGACCTTTTAATGGGCCTGCTTTTCGGTGGTTGCAAAATAAGTGGAAACAAACACATAAGAATACAAAACATGAATAGCTGATTCATGGTTACGTGCCACTATTGAAGAGGTAAGACAAACAGAAATGTTTTGATGTTGCACAAGTTCAATATCAGTTAAGTTTCAGAACTTCACGTGCTTGTTCCTGAATTTTATAGACGATTAGATAACAAAGAAAAAGAAATGAACACTTTCTTCTTCTTCTTATCAGAATCAGAAAAACTTTATTGATCCTAGGGGGAAATTCAATGTTACCATTGCTCTTAATATGATACAGCAGTAAGGAAATAAATGGGACAGGGGCAATAAAATAAGCAATACTAAAAATAAAATGTACAAAATAAGCAGTTAGTACCAAAAGCAAAAAGTACCAAAGGTAAAGCAATTTTTACTTTATACACATTGTTAATGTAGCAGCACAAACTGTGTTAAACAGATATTGCACTTTGAATAGGTGTATTTATTGGACAGTATTGTAAAAGATTTACAAATAGTTTGCACAGTCTCTGTGTGCATGAATATGATAGACAAATAGATAAATATGACAAGATAAAAATGAAAATACATATGTCTATCTTAAAAGTCCAGCCTCCAGTGTGTGATTTTAAGAGTTAATCCTAGTATTAGATATGTTGAAGCAAAATCAGGGTCAGAATGTTATACTTGATATCAGCACACGGTTATTACATTACATATATTTTGGACTAAAGTTGCGCTGGTATTCAGTGCAACATTACATCCTACTCGAAAAGACCCCACTGAGCATTTATACAAATGATTATGCAGTAGCAGAGACTGTGATGTTGACATACTGTAAAATCACTGTAATATTCTTTATTGTTGCTGCCTCTTTTCTTCATTTTACCATCATAACAGTTGAAAGTGTCTCTAAAGCCCCCTCCTCCTCATCATCACTCCTGTCCTCATTTGTACCGATCACATCCATGACTCTAACATTCTGCACCACAGCCTGTCAAACATCTGGCTCTCTGGTCGGTTAGGATTGACATAAATACACAAAAGACACAAACAAGCAGAGAAACCTTTTATCTGTGTATCTGGTTACACAATGAATCTACAAGTCAAGTTGTAGCGGATTCCCGAGATGCTGCACAGAGCTGTAAACAAGTCCACTGGGAGGGTGCTAAACACCGAAACCAGATGGGTGAAAACAATTCACAAAAGAACATATTCTCTATGCAGAATTGGGACATTGTTGGGGTTTCATCTCCTGTAACTGGATGCAGAAAACAGCTGGTTTTGGTCTCTTTAGCTTGCCATCCTTTCTCTTTCTGTTTCTTTTCCACCCCAGGTGTAATAAAGTCACTGAGAAATACACAGTGGTCTCTTTCACAGTGGTTGTTTTTCAGTTTATGCCACACTAATGACCACAGGAGGAGGATCCACAGGTGTTACATTAAAAGTAGCTTTTTGCTTTAAATAACATGCAGATAAAAATTAAATGATTTCTACTCTTTTTCTTTTCATAAGCTTGATAAAATATTACATGGATATCTCATTGTAAAGCTTTCAATGTCAAGGCAGAGTGCAGATATTTTCAAATAGAGAGTTTCCCAAATGAGGGATCACGAAATGATCCATGAAGTAGAAATGTATGTAGGGCCAACAAAAACCTTTGCAGGAACAATCTGAGTGAAAACATTAATCTTTTATTGAAGGCATGTATTGTGTAATGAAAGAGAACATTCCTCCTTCTTCATTTTTAAGGTCACATGACGAAAAAGATTGAAGGCAACTTTAACGATTGGAACAGCACAGAAGTAATGGACAAAGAAAAAGAAATAAAACCAAATTACAATAACGTGCCGTGACATGCTTTAATATTTTTACAGTCTATCGTAGCATTTGTTACAGCTCCTGTACACAAGGTGGTTTCAGCAAGTATCTACCTGCACACCTGATACTGATTTTCCTTGTATTTTCTTTTTGTGCAAATGTCAAGGGTAATTCATAAGCTGTTATTACAAGGTTTGAGCTTCCAGTTTTATGATTGACTGAGAGTTTCAATGGAGTTTTACAAGTGATTCTACAACTCAGGGTACATTTCAGGTGTGCCAAAAAGTAAGAAAACGTGACAGTTTTGGTTAATATTCTATTTATTTGCAAAGTATTTACCTAGAATGTACTAAGTTTATCAGCTAGCATGCTTAATCCCTAATGAATTCTTAAATATTTGAATTATTTATTTATTTTTTAAAGTTCTTTATTTTGTCAACTGTGTAATGGATGAAAGTTGTGACTATTTTTCAACAAAAATGACTCTGAATTCAGAGTTACTCAACACTATTGTGGAAGACTCAACTCTCTAGAAATGTCCCCAATATAAAAGTGGTTGTTGCTTGAAATCAATATTCAGTTAAATTGATTCGTTTACCCCATGAATTTGAAATGTACCCCCAATTAAAGAATCACTCTTATATCCAAACACAGTTTTATTATAATGCTTTTACAGAGGTCAGACCAAGAGGGCAAAAGAGTCTCTGGGTGAGACTTTTCAGTAAATTCTCAAACACTTTATCTCTCAGTTTTGTAATTTAAGATGATTACTGTGCCTTCAGGCCATACAGCAGTTTATGCCCCCATGTATTTATTTTTGTAACAGCAGCACCACCCCTTGGTGGGACTTTGTAACACACTACAACACTGTTATTGGAGTGTAGACTGTTCTGCATTAGATATAATTTTGACATCCTAAAAATAAACTTGACATTTCCGAAAAAAATTGTCCAACAAATCTTAAATTATCAGCTGCAAGTTTGTCTCTATTGAGCGTAATACCAAATAAACTTCAAGCATTCCAAACATTAAAACAATTCGCTTTGATGAATTAATATCAATAAACTTCTCCAGTCAAAAATTGTCAAATTCCCCCACTTCAGACAGATGGTTAAACAATTTGATTTGCTTCCTGCCATTAGAAAAAATCAAATCCACCCTCAGATGATGTAATGAAGAGTTTCAGCTTAAATGGCCTCTGTGTCCTTTTTCAAAGAACAACCCTTTAATTAAGATAATCCACTTCAATATTACTTTACTGGAATTGGCCGACAGCTTCCTTTATGTCTGTCTTTTTGCTAACCTTATGCAATTTCACAAATGTCAGTTTTAGCATTTAAAAAGAACAATAATACCATTAGTATTAACTTTAATTTTGAGAAAGTACTATAAATGACCAATAATTTACTTAAACACAAAAGCTAAATTGAGTGGGTGGCTGGGTGTGTTTAATGTAGATCAGGTAATATTGTAATCTTAAGATGCGCTGCTTTGTTTGGTTGTTTTCTTCTTTTTCCTTTTCTGTTCTTCATTTATTTATCAGTATTTGATTTTCTTAACTTTTGTCAGGTTATCTTGTTTTGCTGTTCTTCTATTTTTCATATATGAAATGGAAAACCTGACTCTGTATGTCACGTTGAACATATAGTAGTAGTAGTAGTAATAATAATAAAAATAATAATAATAATAATAATAATAATAATAATAATAATAATAAACTGTCCAATAAGCCACAAATTTAATCTCTTTTAGTTTCCACGTCGTTTTAGGACACTGTCGTGCAAAACCAAAACGAGCCCTGTCCAATATCATATCCGAGGAAAACAGGAAGATAAAGATGTTCCAAGACATATGATAAAACCCCTCGTTGTTGAATTAAATAAAATTTGGTATTATCGGCCAATTTGACGTTTACCAATCTGATAAAGATGATAATATATCTCGAAATTAAAGATGAATTACAGAAACAGACGAACATAGGACGGATTGATTTTCAAAGGCAGAAGAAGTGTTCGTTTTAATTACCAGCTCGCACCGCTTTCACTCGTTGTCTCTGGGAGATTGTGAAGTGAGTAACCCCGCCCGCCCGGACTGCGCTGTTACATGTAACGAGCGCTCTTGTGGAGTACTGCGCCATCACCAGCTATGTTAGCTGCGCGCGCGGCTAGAAGAAAGTTAGCTCGCGCTGCTCAGGGGGCGAAACGCTTGTGCTCTTAAGGACGACCTAAGTAACAATTTGACCGATTTTACCGAAAACAAGACATTTTACTCGTAAAGGTCGTGGTGAGTATTTTGTCCCCAGACATTTTTCATTTTTCCTTCCTTTTTCTTTTCTTTTTGGATTTTTTTCAACGATGCTTTTTCCTATTTTGCGAATGGACAGATCGTAATGTGCAAACGCTGGTTGTGAATTTTTAGGATACACAACGCTTTTGATGCATTTTAGCGACAGTTTTATCATTTTTGGAAGTCTGTGTAGCTTTGGTTTTTGTAGCGTTTATTGTGAAGACTTTTCTTTGATGGGACTGATTTGTTTTTGGCACGCGTCGGCCCTCCATGCTAACAGTAGCTAACAGCGTCGTGGTTTTGTAGTCGCTGCTTCATCCTGATCCGTGAATGATTCAGAATAACGACAACGATTTCTATGAGAGTTTTGCAGGCTTTGGTTTTTTTGCAAGCAGAAGAACTGGTCTAGTGCTGTGTATTTTTGCTTTTTAATTGGTTGTTGGCCAATGTTAGCCAAGCCAGCCTGCTGCTTTGTGCCACCAAACGCTTGCGCAGGCCCGTGTTTCACACTGAAGCCTCTTGGTGGCGCTGTCGGTGTCCAGGCGGGTGTGTTGTGGATGGTTTAGGTAATTTTTGATAATCCAAAGACTTTGCTTTTCCCGGCTCATGCAGCTCTGTCAGTCTGTCTTTTTTTAAGGAGTAGATTTTTCACGTTTTTCCTCCATGATGAAGAGGGATTTTTTTTTTCTGATTTTGGAAGTTTTGGACTCGGAGGCCTCAGTTTTGTTATATAAAGTTACTTATTGATTAATTAAACGATGGTCATTCTTAAAGTGTATTATGGCTGTTTGTGTGTTAAGCTCAAGGTTGCACTCATAAGCCCCATAGTCATTCATTGTAAACTAAGGCTCATGGATAAAAGTGTCAATTTGTAAATTAACTGATTAGAAATACAAAATACTTTTATTATAAAGTCACAGGTTGCCTATGAGATACTTTTTAAAGTAGCTTTGCTTTCACACATCTATTAAACCAAAACTGATTTCAGTGAGACTAGTAAAATAGCGAACTTTTTCCTCTTAACACTGATGTGGTAATGGATAAATGTGCCATTTTAAGTTGTAATTAAATAATTTCCTTATTATCAATGTACACTGCCTGGCCCAAAAAAAAAATCACACTAATATTTTGTTGGACTGCTTATGGCTTTGATTACATCACACACTCACACAGTGGCATTGTTTCAATAAGCTTCTGCAGTGTCACAAGATTTATTTCCATCCAGTGTTGCTCTGATTTTTCACCAAGATATTGTATTAATGATGGGAGAGTCTGACCACTGCACAAAACCTTCTCCAGCACATCCCAAAGATCCTCAATGAGGTCAAGGTCTGGACTCTGTGGGGGACAATCCATATGTGAAAATGTCTCATACTCCCTGAACCACTCTTTCACAACATGAGCCCCATGAATCCTGACATTGTCATCATGGAATATGCCAGTGCCATTAGGGAAGAAAAAATCCATTGATGGAATAACCTGGTCATTCAGTATATTCACATAGTCAGCTGACCTCATTCTTTGAGGACATACTGTTGCTGAACCTAGACCTGAGCAACTGCAGCAACCCCAGATCATAGCACTGCCCCCACAGGCTTGTACAATAGCCACTAGGCATGATGGGTGCATCACTTTACCTCACCCTGATGCACCCATCACTCTGGAACAGGGTGAATCTGGACTCATCAAACCAAATGACTTTCTTCTATTCCTCCAGAGTCCAATCTTTATGCTCCCTAACACACCAGAGCCTTTTTATGTGGTTAGCCTCACTGATTAGTGGTTTTCTTAAGGCTACACAGCTGTTCAGTCTCAATCCCTTGAGTTCCCTTCACACTGTGAATGTGGAAATGCTTGTACTTTCATTATTAAACATACTCCTGACTTCTACTGTTTTTCTTCGATTTGATTCGACCAAATGTTTGAATGATCGCCAACCATGATATATTTTTCTGACCACATTTTTCCTGGAAGGTTCCCACCATTCTTCCAGGGTTTTTTTTAACTGTTCTTTACCCAATTTATTCATTTCTGCAATCTCCCAATATGTTTTCTCTACTTGATGCATGCCAATGATTTGACCCTTCTTAAACAGACTAACATCTTTCCCATGACCACAGAATGTGTCTTTCTCCATGGTTGTTTAAGAAATGAGAAGTTACTCATTGCATCAGCTGGGGTTCAATAACTCAGTAATTGTCCAATACGAGGCTTGTACCTGTTTGCTTTGTTAATTTAGGTGCTGACTTTTTCTTTTGGCCAGGCAGTGTATATTGGTTTTGAGAAATTCTTATCTTCAATCTGCTCAGAGGAAATATTTTTTTCTGTCTTTGGAGTATGAAATAGTTCAGACCTTATTATAGGGATTTGCAGAAGTCCTCTTTAAATATAATCCAACAAAACCACCAAAGATGAGTAATTAGCAGCTCAAAACGACACATTTTAATTAGTCTGACTTTAGATTAACAAGATAATTTTTGGGCAACATTTTATGAAACACAAAAGCTTTGGTTGAAGTTATTAAATGAGATCCTTTTATGTTAAATGCAAACTCCTTTTGAACAACTACACTAAGTTTTATCACAGATATGTTAATAATGATAAGCACATGGGCTCAAAAAGCCACAGCCTGTTCACTTTTCTGTCCTACCTGCACCACATTCTCTCACTTAGAAGCTGGTGTGGAATGGCGTTGGATCATAAACTTTCACATACATCCGGGGTCAGGTGTCAGCCCCACAAGAGTTAGCTGTAATGGGTTTTCCTTGTGTTTCTTTGTCTGCCTCGTCACTAACCCCCCTGTACACACCCCAGCCAGGTAAGACTTGGTACGAGATAACCCTGCTGCGCTTGACTGAGGTGTGTTTTCTGTCACCTCAGTATAAATCGTGAGGGGCGAAGGTGAAAGGTCAAGACACCAGCCCAAACAGATCCCAGCCCACAAACATCAGACAGACGACAGCCCTGCACACAGACGCTATGGAGTGAGTGATGAATGTTTGACCCCCCTCCCCCTGTCAGCCAGAAGGGGGGGTAACTGTTGATGCCACTGCTGTTTTCATGTTTGCTGTATCAAGACTCACTTCCTAATCTCCAAATTCCCACAAAGCTCTGGGCTTTACTTGAAAATCCCCTCACTTCACTAGAAGACAGACACTTTTTGTCCTGGAGGACCCAGAATTATCAGAGGGGTCTAAGATAGAGAAATCTTTTTCAAATGACAAAATACTGATAAAATAGTCTAACAACAGATCAAATAATTAATCAAACTTTATTATCTTGTAGTGTAGCTTAAATACTATCCTCTATTGGTTCTTAAAAGTGTATTTCATGTAGTAAAGTACAGTATTCTGAATCATTTAATCACATCTGAGTGAACTGCTGCCGAGTTTAAGTTCACCTCCACCTTCCTGCCCCAAATTTTAAAGTAAAACTAATCACAAACAGGCAATTCAGACCACTCAAACTACTATATATTGAGAGGTACTTTGTCAATATCACTTTAACGTCCAACCCCTTATTTTGCTTAACTCTTAACAGCAGGCCTACCTTGCAGTTTCAGGAAGTAAATATGCAGGTATATCACATTAAAAAGATTATTTTTAAACCCTTAAAGTCCTACCCAAGAGCTTGTGGATAGCTGTCTCTACATTCTTTATATAAAATATATACGTTTACACAAATGAAAGAAACTTAAATGCCTTGAATGAAACAGTTGGTGAAAGTGTATCCAGAAAACACATTCAGACCTTTTTTTTATCCCCCCACACATATTAACATCAAGAATTTGCCACACATTGTTTTAAACCATAGAGGTATTACACAAGATTTTTTTTGTCCCATAAAAAGGGGAAGTTCTCACAACTTCACATGTACAAAATGAGGCTTTTCAAACTGCACCACAGTTATGCACAAGCACACATTGCAGCCAATTTGCCGTTGTAAAAACCTGCTCATTACACCCGTCTTCAGGAGGCTGACTCAAAAGAGACTGCAAAATGTTGGACCCCCAAAACATGGAGCTTGTGTTAAACCTGTTCCTTTCAATACCTCTACACAGTGATCCTTTATTTCTACATGCAGCTACATGAGAAAAAATAACACACAATGGAAGAGGTTAGCTCCATGATAATGCTGTGTTCAGTGTCACACGACTTTGACAGAGCGTCTTTCAATATTCACTGACGAGGTATCATTTTGATTCTGTAATCCTAAAATCCACCAGAATGAGTTTGATTTTTATTACGAGTTTTTATTATGCAGAATTGTTTCTGTAATTGGATGTCATTCTCTGGGTTTGTTGAAGCAAGAGATGTTTAATAAGAAAACAATAATAGTTTGTGTTTCCCTCGTAATTCTGGAGTATTTAAGGCAGTGAGGGAAGCAGGAGTATATAAGCACATTCATGCTCACTACATCTTTTTCTGTTTGTTTTTCTGCAGGAAGAGGCTCATTTAGGTTCAAAGAGAGGTTTTCTGTGATAAATTAGCTTCCCTGCTCCTGCAGAGTTCCTAACACTGTCAGCATTTGTTATTTTTTATTTCCCAGGGAAGAGCCAACAGGTTGTGTCTGATTTACAGCTTCCACAGCGGACGAGCTGCAGTATTTGACCCAGCGTTGGCAGAAGTAGTCCAGAGAAGTCACTTTAGCTCATCCTGACCCTTAAATCTCTCTCCTGTGTGTCTGTGTGTCTCCCTGTCAGTCGCTCACCCACCACAGCCAGCCTGATGGCCGCCAGCAACGTCACCAACAAAAACGACCCACGCTCCCTCAACTCCCGGGTCTTCATTGGCAACCTGAACACCCTGCTGGTTACCAAGGGTGATGTGGAGGCCATCTTCTCCAAATACGGCAAGATTGTAGGCTGCTCCGTCCACAAGGGCTACGCCTTCGTTCAGTACGCCAATGAAAGGAACGCCCGAGCTGCTGTGGGCGGAGAGGACGGGAGGATGATTGTTGGGCAAGTGCTCGGTGAGGACCCAGGGATTTTAATATTAAAGCTCACAGGATCCCCCACTTGTCTAAAGTTTTGTATCCTTTTGCATAATTCAATGAAACCAGTGTAACTATTTGGGAGATTAAGAATTTATCAAATTAAATTAGATGTTGTTTTTCTTTCAGACATTAATCTGGCGGGAGAACCCAAACCACATAGGTCAAAAACCACCAAACGCTCAGCTGGAGACATGTACAGGTCAGTCATTCAGGAAAGCTAAACCTGAAAAAGTGTTTTTTCAGAAACGATAAATGCTCTCAAACTCCGGATCTCACATCGCTGACCTTTTTCATTTTACATCCTGTACAGCAGTTCTTCATTTGAGCTGGACTACGACTTTCAGAGAGATTATTACGACAGGTGAGCGACATGTTGGCATGGATTTTTCCATTTATTACATAGGAGAGATAAAGTAGAGAGTTATGAGGATACCATTTAGAAATTCAACTTTTCTCAGTTTATGTAAGAACATCAACTTGAATGAGGAAAAAAAAGTTGTATTCTTTTCAGTCAGAAGTCTCTCAGCTTTTGTTGTACTGAGAAAACAAATAGTTTGACTTAAAGTGACACAAACGTCAGCTCTTCTCAGTGTCTCAAAACTATCTGTGAATTCTCTAAGCCCCTCTGGAGATTGAAATGTTTCATATTTCTGTGTTTGATCCCAGAATGTACTCCTACCCATCCCGTGTCCCTGCTCCCCCTCCTCCTCCTTTGTCTCGGGCTGTGATCCCAACCAAACGCCCGAGGGTCAGTCTGAGCGGAGGAAGCAGCCGACGAACCAAAAGCAGCTTCTCCTCTTCCTCCAAGAGCAGCCAGAGGACTTCCTCATCAAGAGCAAGTGAGTTTATCTCTACTGCTGGTGTTATAAACAGAGCTCTCTCTGTGCTCAGCTTCAAGAATTTAAGAGTTTTTTTATTTCTTTCCCCAAAGTCTTTGCTAAAGCACATTGATATGAGTTTTCATTGAGTTCACAATAAATATGGGAATCTGGATTTGTATGAAATACTGTAAAGTTCTGATCCGTTTAGACAAAATGTCCACGAACAAAAAGTCACTGAGTTTTGAGGAATGCTTTTTCAATCAGTTTCAAGAAATGAATCTTTAAACATCCTTCACACTCCTCAGACTTATTTTTACTGTTACTCCTTTTCTCTGCAGTGAAAGTGGACGAGCTGCAGACCATCAAGCGTGAGTTGACCCAAATCAAAAGCAAAGTGGACGACCTGCTGGAGAGCCTGGAGCGCATGGAGAAGGACCACAGCAAGAAGTCAGGTAGGACACAGGGACCCAGCTCATTTTTTTTAATTTGTTGAACATTTAAAGAAGTTTCATATTCCTTCGATATCATGTTGAGGAACAGATTTTCATGTACCTCCGTGTTTGGCAGCAGTTAAGAGTATAAAAACAGAACCAGGAGAGGTGACTTCTCCTCCACACCCAAGCAACAAGAAGGATGAGGGGTTGAAGAGAGACCGAGAGAGCCAGGAGCTGAACGACTCAGACGAGGAGGATGATGAGGAAGACGAGGGAGACCTGCTGGAGGAGGAAGAGGTGAGACTTTTAACAGGGTTGAAAACATCAGATGTGTTCTGTCTTTTTTTTGACTCTGAGTATACACTTCTGTCTTTAACCTGCTCTGAAATGAATCACTGCTGGTTACAGGTGAAGAGTCAGGAGAGAGGGGATGAAGAAGAGGAGGAAGAGGAGGAAGGAGAGCATGTTGAAGGTGACGACGATGGCGACAGCATCAACGGGGAGGATGACTCATAGGAAGGAACGACACCATCGACGCATGCAGCGTTCACACAGCTTCATGTAGGAACTTGGACTCCTCTTTTAACACTCATGTAGATAAAAGAAGAAACACACAGAAGCATGGCACACACACACACACACACTCTCGTTCCATCGTCCCTGAGGCAGATTATGATCACTTTTTCTTTGTTACTTTGGCCAGTCGTCCAGTATCACTGTAAGAGGAGGAACTAGACGTAGGTTTGTGTTTTTATGCGTGGTTACTGGTCTGGGTTGGGGGGGGGGGCAAACACATGGACCGTTACTGTCCTCAGAGACGACCGCTCGACGGACATGTCTTAATGCGAGGACAAACATTCAGCTACAAAAGATCATTTTTAGGCTCAGTGTGTTTATTTTCCTCATGCAGTGAGTTTGTTTGACTTTGTGTGTCTGTATGTTAATGTCAGTTTTTTATACTGTTTGGTTTCAGTTTAACTGTAAAGGAATAAATTGCAATAAAATATTAAAATGGACATTTTTTCGCTGTCTTTTTTTCCCTATTTGCTACACAGATGATCTCAGAAATTGAGATTTCAGACTCTTTCTATGAAGATATTTTGAGGTGAGGAGTTCCTTCTTGGTTTAGGCAATCAGAGGCTAAATGTGAGCTGAGGAAATGAAAGAGAATTGCTTTTGTTTCAGTCCCTTGTTGAATCTTTGTTAAGGGGTTTACATGTGAGGATTTGCTGTCTGTGGCTTTTTCTTTTTTTAAAAATATTTTCACAGAAAAAAAGTACAATATGACATTTGCAATCATGGAAACACAATTTACCTTAATGTGCATGCAAACACACACACACACACATACAGTACAAAAACACTTATTAGAACGTAGCAGAAAATTAGTAAATAAGATGCAGCGTGAGACCATAAAAGCTTTAAGTATTTGCTGTAGACTTATTATATCCAAAGGTCTCTTTACTTGCTCTCTATATTAATTTGCTGCTTTCTTGGCAGGATGAAGAAGTTACACTGCAAATAATCTTGCACTTGCCAAGATTTAAAATCTTACTTTAAGACATGCCAAATTAAATATCTTGTTTTAATTTTTTTTAAACTTATTTTTAGCATTTAAAATTGTTAGATCTCTAAACATTTCAATTTTGTCTTAATTAGTCTGAGAATCCTTAAATGAGTGGATAACTGTCAAAACAAGTTACTTGGGTTTTCTCGCATGTAATTTCATAACATTAAAACTTGTTTCAAGATTTAGCTCTACCTCAAGTTGCTTGTTTATGAATAACACAAAAAAATCATTCCATTGCTCATATTCAGTATATTTCACTTATAATTCTTCTTCAGGAAGTTTGTTTTCAAGCATTTTAATCTAAAAATGAGCATTTTCTTCTTGTTTTAAGATCTGAGAACACTTATCAAGGCCATCTTGTTTTTAGGTTTATCAGTCTTATTTCAAGATTTCTTGTCAAGTGAAATTATCTTGCTGCATGGACAGATAATTTCACTAGTTTTAAGATATTTTTCCATCAAATTTAGTATTTTTATCTTATATTCAGACTACCTTTTTTGCAGTGTATGAATTATGAGCTTATTAAAGTGAATCAAAACATGAAGTGTATTTTTCAGCACCTTGAGGATGATGATTAAAAAAGACAAACAACAACTTTAGCTTTATTATTTCAGTGAAGGTGAAGCTTTATTTAAATCATGGGGTATTTTATAGTTACATTCACATATAAATATTACAAAATATAAACAATCCTGACTCAGGTTGGGTTGCATAAAACAAACATGGCAGCACAGATGCCAGGTCAGTCTTAGTTTGTTTACACAGTGCAGAGCCAGTAACACATTTCTTATCCTGTTGTGCTTAAGCAGAAAATAGATACAACCCAAAGAAGCATGCCCAGATGCTGTTGATGACTTTAATTCAGGTACAAATTAAGTAAAAAAATACATCTTTTTGAAAGTATTTTACACATCAAGCTGGCACTCTGTTTTTGTCTGTGCGTAAATCCAGTGCATCAGTGTCTTCATTGTGTCCAACTGGTGTCGACTTCCTTTTTTGAGAGGTTTCAGGCTCCGAGCATGACGGGCAGTGAGAGGACGCTCAGCACGAGGAGCACAACTGAAAAAAGACAGACATTTTTCAGAATGATCTCCATCTGTTGAATTTGTCTTTGTATTCTGCATCGAAAGCTGAGCTCAAAACAACACAATAACAACACAAAGTATGTTTGAATGTACGACTGCTTTTTGTTTGCTAGAAAGGCAAGCGTCATTTTTGTCTTGATATGAGCCGTATTTATCAGACCAGTCCAGAGAAATGTCTTATTTCGAGTTATTCAAAGAGAAAAATGCCATCTTGCTTGTAATAAGTAAAAAATGTCTGCCAGTAAGATAGGAAAATAGTTTCTTGTATTAAACATTAATCTCATTTAAAGAAACCTGACGGGCCAAATTCTCTGAGTTGAACATGGCTCATATCAAGACTAAAAATGCAATTTTGACTAAAAATAAGATATAAACAATAACTAAGATTTCAATTTTTGCAGTGTGAGTTTTTCCTGGTTCAAGAAGGGTTAAATATATGAAATAGAGACAAAAGCGTCAAACTCTTCACTCTTATCTATGGATTCCCTTTTTTTGTAAAACCTGTAAATAGATATAAGATACTGCTACAATCCTGAACACTACAGAGGCCTTGAGTCATTTTGATCTACCCACTTTAAGTGCTTTTTTTTCTTGAGATCTTCAGTTATGTGTATTGTTATGCTGAGAACACAGAACTGGTTTCCCCATCATATCAGAAGTTTCTATTTCTAAGTCTTGAAATAACAAATCATTTTTAATTAAGATTAAAATACTTGTGAACTAGAGAAAATAACAGACAGATTACTTATCATACCAATAAGGTAAACCTCTCTTTATTTGATTTATGTTCTTTTGATTTGTTTTTAAGCATAATATTAACAATATTTTATACTACATTACTCCTTGTAGACAATTTTCCCAAAAGTGAATCCTGATCATGGCTGCAGCTGCAAAAGCTGCAGTTTTATGATACTGACTTCTTTAATGTTTGTTTGTTTCTGTCATTTTTTTCAGACCCTACTTCTTACTTATGGATATAAACTCATCTTTCAACCAGTTTGGACTGTTTGAGGATGTTTGTGCTAATTAAACCACATAATTTTCAAGTGCTTTTAAACTGGTGTTAATGCCCTCAGACACCAAATAGTATCCCTAAAGACAAAAAAAGCACATATGTTGACATGTGTTATCACAGTATGTTGTTACCATGAGGGTAAACTCCATCAGATCCTGAGCCTGGTGTCGTCATGGGAGCCATCGTGGTGGTCGGGAGGTTGCTGGCTGGATTGGCGAGGTTCAGCAGACCACTGTTCAGGGTGATGTTGAATGGACCAAGCATATCTGAGAAATAAAATGATGAAAGGTTAGAAACATCCTCACTTAAAGGTTCTAAGGTTCTTTAGCTCAGAACACAAAGTTTTAAATTCAGTCAAAAGTCTATAACCATTAGGATTACATTTAACTAAAGTAACAACAGTAAAACAGGGGTTATATTAATGTCACTTTTTGATTTTATTCTGCATCGTAAATTACAAACAGGAGAGAGCAACTCAAGTTTTGGTGATGTTTCTGGATAAGAGAGTATTGCTTTGTTTCATGGAGGTCAAATACAAACTCTTGTACTTGTGCTGTAGTTTTGTCCTTTTACATCCAAACTCATTTCACTTACTTCCATCGAAAGATCCCATCCCCAGCAGGAGGGCGAAGGTGGTCGCAGCGTTATTCCTCATGCTGGTGGCATTTGCTCCTGGGACTTCAAACTCACACTTGATGATGTTGCCGTTCACCATGCCACGAATTTCTTTCACTCTCTAGACGGTTTGAAGACACAAAGTAGGATTCCATTTTATTTATTTTACAGCCAGAAAGGAGAAAATATAGTTCAATTCAGCCATTAAAATAAAGTTAGATCATGTGTTGAAAGACTAGTTTTGTGACTATTGTCTTTCTTTTTCATTAAGAGAGAATCTGTATATTTCAGGCCCCTGCAAATGTACTAAAATGCAAGTGGCAGGTTTTCTGTTCATCCATTTATTGATATGTTGGAGTAAATTTACTTAATCTGATACAGGGGTCAACAATATTTTGATTTTAGGCCTCACCCGCTCTGTTGGGGTGAGCGTTCCATCCGTGTTGTTTCTACTCATCGTCCTGAAGAAGAACGTCCCATTGTCTGAGCTGTTCTGAGCACAGATGAAAAGCATGGTGGTGCCCTGAGGAAAGAAATGACAGTGAAAGGATTGGATGACTGTCATTAAAAAAAGGGTTTCAATGACAAATTCCTATGCCACACGGTTTCTTTGTAAAGGGGAAGAAAACAGTGATGAAATGGTCCAGACGAGAGTAAAGTTTCCTGTTGTTCTTGTCTGTTCACTTTTGAAAGTTTTAGAAGTCTTTGTGAATTATTTTTTGTCTGCTTCCTTGTTTGTGGGTATTTCATTTCTTTGTTTGTTCATGTCAAGGTTGTTCATTGTTCCAGGAAGTTTTTCTTTGCATAACCCACTTCATGTGACAACAGATTTATTAAAGATAGAGTTCGTTCGAACACTCGTGATTTGTGTTCTTCAACCTAAGACACTTGAAGCAAATTTTTGTTGATGTGTGGGATTAAATCCTGCAGCTCAGAAGTGTTACTTACAAATATGGTACCTGAAACTTTAGAATCATTACAAGCTTTGAACTTTTTCATTGATGAGTGTCAGCAAGTTGCATGAAAATCTAAGATGCTGGCGTAATGTTTCATATGAAACTGAGGAAATTTCACCATCCAGAAGAAACTTGCGGAGATTGCCAGTGGAAATGTGCGGCTGGTTAAACTTGCATATGATGCTTCAGAAACTTTGTGATAAAAAAATATACACCTTTGTAGTATTGGGTCACAGCTACCAATAGTATTGACCGCAGAATTTATATGTATAAGAGCACTCTTATAGTATTCGTTTGCTTTTAGTGGACAAGCTACCAAGTTGCTACGAGCGACTAATAGTGGTCAGATTGGGGTGACCACATTGTAAAAACCTAAAAAGAAGACAGTGTATCTAATCTGTCTCTCGAAATTTCAACTTTAATTGAAAAATTTTGGCCTTTTTTAATATTTTTGATTTTCTTATCTCAAAATTTTGACTTTTATTTCAAAGTTTTGACTTCTTGTCTCATAATTTTGACTTATTGTATCATCTCAACTCATTGTCTGAAAATGTATTCTCTTTATCTCTAAATTTCAACGCTCAATTTCAAAATTTTGACTTTTTTATCTGTTTTCCTGCATGCTCAACATATTGACAGGCTGGTGCATCATAAAGCCGGTATTTTAGATATAGAACAAGCTGACAAAAACAAAAATTTGGGGAATTTTATTAAATCCCCTGGATATAGTTTTCCACCAAAAAAGAAGTCATGTCAGAGCAAAAAGTGACATTTGTTTACCCGAACGTAGTTGGCTTTACTAACTCGACAGAAAGTTGATGAAAGTTTGATGTCATCAATGTCTGTGTTTTTACAGAGAAGGAATCTTTGATGATGAGTAACAGTAGGTGAAACCATACGAGCCCTCAGTGTACTTGCATTTATACATTTTATATTTGCTCTGCGACTGTTTGCATATTTGATAGTTTTTCCAGTGAACAGTCAGATCAAATCACAAACAGACCTTAAATATCCGGCTTAACTTGCCAGTCTACTTGAGTTGGCTGAAGCAAGAAAGATGGCAGCAATGTTTAATGAAGACTTGACGACACAGCAACAGGGCGTCACCTGTTTAATTTCCATGTCAGCTTTTCTAGACTCTTATCTTCTGAATAAATATTTGTCAGTTCAATAAGCATCCCATGACTGTTTTATAATGTGTTTGCATTTGAGTGGCCATGACTGATTAGGGAACGTTATCAATAAACTGTATGCACATGTCGATACTGATATGGAGCAATAGCTTTAAAAGTTGCACTTATGTTTCTGAAACTTATCTGAAAACTTAGGACATGAAACCTGCTCCGGTTTATATTCCCAATTTGCATTTTACAGCTTTTCAAGTAGCAACGCCTCCTAAATGGGAACAGTAGGGTTAATGTACTCTCTGTACGCCACTGGCTAAAATCATTTTATAACTAATACTTTACTGTTTCAGTGTGTCTGCGTTACCTCTGTTGCATTTTGAGTGAGTCCCAGGGCGACATATCCCATGGAGTATCCCCTGAGTTGCATGGTCAGGTCGGAGCCGTCAGGAGCCATGGGGGTGCTGGCAATTACAGATGCAAACAAGCAGGTCCCGTTTGAAGAAGGATCACAGTCATCTGGTGTCTCCACACACAGTTTTGAGACTCCACAGCCGTCCCTAGTTATATTCACCTGTAATCACACAGAAACACTGTGATCAGTACAAACAACATGATCAGAGTCATCTTCATCAACTTTGAGTGAACTAAATTCTTGCTCCAGCCTGGGTTGAACATTTTCTAATAAAAATGTAACCAGACTAGTATTGACAACATTTTGAAGGCTGTTATTGGCAGCCAATGTGACTTTTTGAATAGTTTTGAAGCTTAGAAAGGTTTACTGGAATGAGCTTCTTCTTCTTCCTGATACTGCGAACTGTTTGTTGTGATGAATAAAATGCTGACTCGGTGTTTCATAAACTTTACAGTCAACGAGCTCATAATCCAAGATGCAGGTGTCCTTCACTCAACTTAAAGGTTACGCAACAAGTTTTAAAATGGAGGAAAGCCAGTGCATTCTCGAAACCTGAGCAGGAGTGAAAGTCATTTTATCTCTACCTGTTTAAACGGGTGTGTCTCGCTTTTTTTGACCATGACGGCCCAACTGACTTTTTTGTGGTGGCATGACGTTTTGTACTCACATATCTACTTTGAATACAAATGTAAGAGTACTATTCAGATGGTATATTCCTGAACAATAGCAGTTACCACAAGAGAGCGGATATGTCTGAAACTTTGAAGCTGAATTCTTTTAAAACTTCAAAAGAAATGTCTCTCAAAAGTGACAGTAAAATATATTAACAGGGGGAAAAGTGCTCCATCAAACATGGAAAATGAATTACTTTGAAACAGAATTTATGTGAATTACTTTAACAAGTCCTTCTTTTGAAATCACCAACAGCCAATAATAATCTGTGATTTAAGGATTACACCACCCCATTTTTTGCACATGCCACTGCTGTTTTGCATTTAATTTGACAGCATGCTAAAGTTCAACGCCTTCAAATATGAACCAAAGAATCAAGGTTAACTCAAGTAATGTTGAGTAATGCAATAATACTGAGTAACGATTTTGCAAAAAGTTAAAAGTACAAAAATCAAAGTGATTAACATCGAACAACTAAAGCAAAACTAAAGTAAATCTCACACTTGCAGCACACTAAAGTAAAGTGTGTTCACAGATTCACTGTTGTTTTGTGACCTTTTCTCTCTGAATTGCCATGTCAGTAGGACTTGCTTCTGTAGTTGTCATTAAACAAATATCACAGGTAATATGACGAGAGCACAAAGGTTAAGATTGTATTTACTCTGAGAGGATTAAAGCAAAATAAACCCCACCTGTGTGTTATTTGCAAAGGATAAATGGGCTGTTCCTCTGACGCCAGGCGCCACAAAAACCATCAGTGCAGCAGAAACCAACAGGATCAATGTTCGTTCCATCCCTGTGGAGGAAATAAAAAGAGTCAGATAAAAATGGCCTGAATTCAGCACCTCCCTTCTGCTCACAAACCTCACTTTAAGTGTCAAAGTCAGATTCACTCCCAGAGATTTTAGTAAAACACCCTTTGGATAATCACAGTCCAGTAAAAATGATCATATTTAGAGGCTAGAAACCTCCAAAAATCATTAATTGAAGCATTATTTGAATCATATTATAATGATAGAAAAATGCATTGGAGGTAAGCTGTTACATCCAAAAAGTCCATAAAAATGAAAATACAACGGACAAGTTTAAAATCATTATCACAATCTTGCCAAAGCTAAATTAGAAAAAAGAAAAAAAAAATGATTCCATGATGTTTAACTTTACATGACTCAAGTTTTATATCTAGATCCTTAAAAACTTTTCAAATCAAAATTCAAAATACATCTGTTCAAAACTGCTTTTTTCCTCTAACCTCACTCACACATGTTAATCTTTGTCACTTTGCTTTTTGTTTTATTTATTTTTGTTGTGTATCTCTACCTTTGATTCCATTTTAAAGTGTCCTTGAGTGCCTTGAAGGGCACTTTTGAATAAAATGTATCATTATTATTAAAGATTTTCAAGACACAATAAGCAACTCTGAATACCTTATAGTTGAAATTTTTTGATCTAAAGAAAAAAAAAGAAAAGAAATTGGCTTACTTGAATCGTCCAGATTTTTAATGAGACCAAAATATATCTTAATCAACTAATCTTGATACATTTTATGAGCTATTGAAAAATAAATAATAAGTGTAAACATAACACTTGTGGTTCAACAGTGTCCAAAAATCTAACGTACTCACTTGTGCAGTAAATGTTGAGATGTTAAGCTGCTGTGAAGTTCTTGGTTCAGGTGTTTCTGCTCCTCTGAGCGTTCAATCCCTGCGGGAAGATTTAAATCAGCAAGGATCAGCAGTGATGCTCAGTGGAGGTGATACAGGAGAAGGTGTGGCGGGTTACAGCGTCATGAAGTGGGTGTGGCCTTGTAAGAAAACACCTGACTGACTGAGTGGTTTCCTGCCTGGAAGGTGGAGGAAATGGTTTCTGTTAAAAGTCCTCAACCTTATTGTTGTGGGAATTGAGTTTGTGATTACTGAAATGATAAATGTTGTGGAGATAAATCTGACAGAACGGATCAGATATTCTGTTTATATAGAGATAAGATGTCCCACCTTTAAAAAAGATAAAGTTCGTCTGCATTATGAAAAAATATTATCATTGGTTAAAACAGAGGCCAGAGCTGTTACTTGACATTTTTTTGTTTTCAAATTAAACTGATTTTCAGCACATTGCACAAATATAGTCTAGTCAATAAAGTCATTAAAATGAGTTGGATCAACATATAAAGAAGCAAAATAAAAAAATAAACAACAAAACTTTAAGTCTCTATCAGTTGCAAAAATGTGTGAATGAGTTTCAAAACCAGGCTACAAAAAATTACTAAACAGATTGATAAACAGTCAAAATATTGAATTATTATTGTTTTGACTTTTTTCTTACCCTCTCTATGGTTGGTGACTGTTATTTAAAATCATGTCTCTTCAAACGTTGACATAATTCTCCCAAATGAAAACTTCAGCCTTTACTTTGACACTTTGGAATGTGATTAGTCACAGTTTGACGACTAAACCTGTGTCACCTGCTGAGTTCTTGTAATACGACCACGAGATGACAAAAACTGGACTGTTAAGTGTCAACCTGTGGTTTTCAGGTGACAAATAGTGCACATAGCATTCTAATGAAGTTAGTCATATGTTGGTTTTTCCTGGAAGGAAGATGCTTTGAAGTTGTTTATAGCTTTAGTAATAAATTTTTCTGTGGGTGTATTTTTAACCACAGGAGAAACTTGCAGAGGCGGAACATTTAACACTGACATACATCCAACTTTTGAGAGCAGATGTGGCTTTAAAACCATACAGACCACTTAGGATTTGGCGCAACTCCCTGTTAGATACTCCTGACAAAACTGGGAGCTCTAACCTCTTATGACACTCATCTAAAGACTGAAACGGATCAAATGTCTTTTGTTGTTCCCCCTTTTGTCTGCAGGGCGTACCTGCACTCAACAACAGGATGACACTCTGGAAAACCAAGATTATCTCCTAAAAGGCTTCACAGACAAAGAGGACACTCTCTGTGAAGAAGAGAAACCCCCATTATCTGTTTTATTGTACATAAGGTCAAAATATAACTTATCATCACAACAAAAAGACGAACCTCTAGGTACATAACAAACGCTCAAAAGGTAATCAAGAGAGGAAAACAGTTTTGACTGAATCTTAAAGGGAAACTAACTATTCAGCATTCAGGAGGGAACAGGTATTATATCCATCATTCCCTCTAAACAATAAACAGTGGAGTTAAAAGTATATATCCTTATAAAATGTGTCACATAAACGTTTCACAAAAAGTTAGGAAGCTTGTGTTTGGTACGTTTTTCTTTCTTGCAGCAGCGCTTGGCATTGGCAGAGAAGATTTGGCAAATTTTTCATGAATGCAACACAAACTGAGCTCTATTGCTTATCTCATTACTGCATGTTTCTAACAAATGTGGCTTCAATTAAAAGA
The DNA here is from genome assembly GCA_008086565.1 of Thalassoma bifasciatum. NCBI lineage: Eukaryota > Metazoa > Chordata > Actinopteri > Labriformes > Labridae > Thalassoma > Thalassoma bifasciatum. The sequence continues at coordinate 54,732 of RPOG01001399.1, read as the reverse complement.
GAAATGAACAAACTTTCCAACAGTATAAGATTTATCATCAAGAGGCATTGTTACAACTTAGATAAGACCACGCATGAATATAGAACAAAAAGGTTTTAGAAAATACACAAGGGTTTACAGGAAAGACTAGTATTAAAATGAGACCAGGTTTGAACAACCACATTGATGTTTCTGGACCAAATACTTTGCATATTTTTTAATATTTTCTCATGGTATCAGCTGAGTAAAGCTAAAAACAAAATGAAAAAGCAGAACAAATATGTGAGCATAAATAAATACTGATAAGTATTCAAATGATCACTGACCAACATGAGTGGTGTCGGACCTCACCTGACAAAGGTGTTAGTAAAGAAAAAATACCTTTTGACTCACTTTCACCTTCCAATAAGTCAAACTCGGAATCCATAAAAAGTAGCTTGGCTTGGGTTGAAGCTCTAAAAAGCGAAATTTTTATCTTATGCAGGCATTAGTTAAAAAAAAAAGAAGAAAAGTTTTAGCTGCTGCCTGACCAAAATACTTATTTTGTTGAATATCCTCATAAGATTATTTGTCAGTGCTGAAATTACTTTATGGTGTTTGACTGGATATATAATATATTGACCCATCCAGAGCTAACATTACTGACTGATGTGCAAATATTACCACTGCTTTATTTCTTTAATTTATCACTTGAAGTTTATAACTTGTAAACAGAGAAAATCTTGATGGTTGAATGTATGAGGAACAAAGAAACCATCTGTACACCTCTGATCCTGCATCCCCTGCATTTGGACTTCCTGGCTCCTTCAGGTGACAGGTGATGGGCAGTTGTTCCTGCTTTAAAACCACATGAGAGTGACGTCGCCAAGGTGACGTTTTTGTTTTCTTTTTGTGGCCTGAAGGTTTGGAAAGGGAAAATGTTCGAAGCTTTCCTCTATGAGTAAATGCTCTTCATCATTATGAATTGTTTTTAAAAGGCTTTGAAAATATCATTGATAGCATTAGCATTGTCATTAAGTTTAGTGAAAAGGTTAGCCTTCATACCATAATTCAAAAACCTTTTTTTTTAGTTAAAAAGAGAGGATATTACTATGCCAATGGTAGAAGACATACAAGACATGTAAGATAAAACATGCCAAACATACAGAAAGGGCAACAATTAAAATTTATATTGAAGTAATACAGTCATACCAAAAAAATTAAAAGAAGGAAAGATGGACCCAAAACACATACGAAATGAAAATAGTACTTGTGACATCACCCACCTGTTTCTGATATGGAGTTTTGAAGCCAATCATCATCTGGAGCCATAATGGAAAACTACAGTGTGCCCACCTGTCAGTCAGAGGAGCTGTGCCTCTGATTTAAAATGAAAAAAAAAAAAAAAGGCTGATGCCAATATGTGTCAGAAGCCAAATATTGGCGCCAGTAATCAGTCTATCCCTAATACACCTGCTTATCAAGAATTAATGCTGAGTCACTGTAAATAGGTCGTGTTAGATGTTATTGACTCTGGCTCTCTCACTTATAGATGTAACGTGGGGAGGATTGGTGTCTACATATCAAATCTCACAGATTCAAAGAGAACTGGTGCTGGATAAAGAAAAAAAATGAATTTGTTCGCATAAATCATTTATCTCCTTTGTTTGTCTTCTAGGATTGGACTGTTTGACCACACGCCCTCTGTGAGCTGCGACCACAGCGGTGTGTTTGCACAGAGACAAGAGAACAAACACTAAGACAAAGAAAGAGAAAGAGTTCAAGCATTACAATAAGTCCCAGTCTTTCCTAGAGGAAATATTTAAAGGAGTCATAAATTCATTGACTTGTCACCATCACATCCACAAATAACTCATATGTGTCTTTATATAACAGAATTTTTTTTTATGTTAGTGGAGTTTGCACTGTGCACACTAGCAAAAATATAAAAACAATGAGTGTCTGTGGGTAACTTTCTTCTGGGGCAGCTGACTATGTAAATGAAGATTTCAAGATGCTTCAGTCGTCATCACAGACAATGGAAATGTTGTTCCCAGCTCCACTTTATTTCAGTCTCTTCCTCATTCTGTGTCACAACCATCATCACAGGTGACTGTGGACATGTGAGATCAGAATCTGCACAGTTTCATGACAGATCGGAAAATATTTAAAAGGGATCAATTTCCTCCTTTTTGTTTCAAGGTGTTACACAATCTAATCCAAACAGTGTCTGAACTGGACTTCATGTGATTATTGATCTGATCTCCTGGATGTGTCATAAAAGAAGCTGAACAGAGGGAGGGTTCACTTTGATATCAGTATTGATCAGGATCATTGTTCCACCAGCACGATAAAAAAAAAAACAGAGGCCTCTTTCTCACACTGACATCTCCTCTCTACTTAATGTTTCTATTTGTTTTAAAACTTCTTTTGAGGTGTGACTATCAGTTTTAAATTTTTGTCGTCTGAACTGAACCTGTCATTGCTGGTTTGAGAGGCTCGGCTGGTTGTGCTGCTGTTTTACTGACATTAAAAGCAGTTTGAATAAAAGGTTAATGTTTTGATGTGTTATTTTACTCCCCATCCCCAAATCCTTTACTTGTTTAAACCAAACTATTGGTCATTTAAAAAAAAAAAATTAGAAAAAAACTGATTCCTTTAAAAATTAGAAAAAACAAGAACAGTTTGGGTAAGTGCTTTTCATAGGCATCGAAATTGATTTCTTAGACATTTAAGAGCCAGTTTGACTTTACTCCAGTTTGTTTACTCTCTATTAATGTGTTCATTATTACTAGGAATAAATGTTAAACATTTTTGAGCTTTGGTTTCATAAATCAAACAAGAAAATTCAATTGTTTTTCAGACTGACAGGTGTTTTAGATTCATGGGTAAATTTTAGTGGTCTGTTTTTCTGATTTTTGTTTTAAATTGTTGCCAGTTTTTTGCTCTTCGTCCTCCAGCCTGTTGATTAAACTTTGTGTGAGTTTAAAGCTGCAGCTTCTGGTTTGGTTCTGTCTCCACCCTGTGGTGAAAAGTGGTGAAAGCAAGGAGTTTTGTAGAGTTTAGTATTAGTTTTACATCAATGAAGGTTCTCAGCTCTATAGATGCCCATTTCTGCCAGTCAAAAAAAAAAAAAAAAATCAAATACTTGGCTTTGTTTAGGGTTTTTTCTTTTCTGCCCACATTTACTTATAAATTTGAGGGGAAAAAGTCAAAGTTATGCTATATTCAAGTCAACATTAGAAGATAAAAAGTCTGATTTATGATACAAGAATTCAAAGTGATGAGGAAAAAATCTCTATTATTAGATATAAGTTCATAATTATAAAAAGTTGGATAAAAAGTGGAAATTCTGAGATATTTGAAAGGAGGAATCTTTACTAACCAGTTGCTTTACTTTTGAGTGAGCTCATGTTGCCATTTTATACCAGAGAGAAATAAGTTGAGAGTACATTGAAACTTATTTTATATGTGGTTATACTACAATGAAACCTTGTTTTTGCTCATAGAATTGCTGAGCAACTACACCCTTAAAAGATTACGTAACTTTAACATTTTATCTCACAATTTCGGCCTTTTATCTCATGATAATAAAGTGATGTAGTAATAAAAAACAAACAAAAAAACCCTCAATGAAGCCTGTTTTCACTTTGTAATTTTCTAACCGGCGAAAACAGGCTTTTTCACAGTTCAGTCTTTGAGGTACTTTCTTTACTCATTTCTTTATTTAGGAGCATATTTTTTAAAATTAAAAAATATTATAAAAATTTTTGCATCTTTCATAAGCCTAGAGTATGGTTTTGATTTTCATAAACTTGCCATGTTTTCATAATTTACCACTTTTAAATGTGCTAAGATTCTCTCAGTGGCAGAATTTGCTTGTTTTTGAATCTATTTCCATTTCTTTTTTATATCTCACAATGGAGCTTTTGTTTCTTCTCATATAAATAACTCAAAAACACAGGATGTGTTTGGTGAGGAAGACTGTCCTGTGGTGATAAAATGAAGAGCCAAAGCTGCGTTTTGATCCAGTTACTCCAATAATTTATTTGTTCAATGAAAAACCAACACCAAAGAGAAGTTGACATACATATATATATAAAGACATAAAATAAGCATGTAGAAAATGTTAAAATATAAAACAAAGTAAGCCATTGTACAAATTCCATGAGGCAACAGCCTGAAAGATGTGAAGAGGATAATTGGTTTAAAGTGCTAGGTATAAAATAGTAACAGGTGTTTCCTGTGTTCAAACATTAAAAAAAAAAACATTTCAGCTTTAATTATCATAAACTGTCAGTAACAAAGGGCACAATATAGATTTTTACAGTAAACTCAGTTGACCCTGAAACACCTATAGGAATGAATTCAGTAACAGACACCGTGAAGAGAAGCTCAAATATGGAACAGTTTTAAATATATTCCTAAAGTTGTAACAGTTTTTGTATCAATAAATCGTGATCATAAAGCTCTAACAGCACATTAGCAGCCTCTTCCAAGAAAACAGCATCTCATTATTTAAAGAAAAGTAAAAAAAAAAAAAAAAAAAAAAGCTTCCTCAGTACAAAAAGGTTTGACTTGTTGTAGTGGCACTGGATGAAAAACTTACTCTGTAGACAATGAAAATTTGGTACAACTTAGATCATGATGTATAATTACTACTGTTATGATTTTAGAAGCTGGCTTATAACTCCAAAAGACACCAAATCTACCGCATGAATTCTCAAAGACATGTAACTTTGCTGCAGGATCGCTGTGTTTTCATAAGTTTTTAGCTAACTGCTGTTTCTAAAATGATGCTGAAACTTAAAAATGACTTTCAGTTTCACCAGCATACCAGTCTAAATGGGCAAAACTGTGCATGTGACGTAATTTTTCCCACATCAGACAACTTGAATGTGTTTCTCTTTCCACTGTAGTCTTGCTTGGCAAAGCTGGGGAATCACCTGATATTTCATGATGTAGAAGTCGTGCCAACAAACCATATGTGTCGTCTCTAAATGTTCAGTCCGTCCTCCAGCAGAGCGTTTGCTCGTGATCGAGACCCTCGGTGGCTGTGTCTGTGCTCTCTGTCACTCCCTCTCCTCTCCCTGTCCTCCCTCCTCCTCACCCTCTCCTCGTCCTTGTCCCTCTCCTCTCCTTCGGCCCTCTCAAACTTCCTCCTCGCGCTCTCGATCCTGCTCCCTCTCTCCTTCTGCTCGTCGGACCCTCTCCTGTGGTGGCTCCTCTTCGAGTCGTGCTCTCTCCCCGAGTGCTCCCTCATTGAGGATGACGTCTCGTGGCTGCGATGCGACTCTCTCTTTCCATGATCCTCTCTTTTGGATTCTCTACCTTCCCAGCTTTCCTTTCTCTCCTCTCTACCCTTTGTTACCTCGGCTCTCCAGTCCTTCACTCCTCTCTCCTCCTCTGTCCTCCTCCAGCTCTCTGTTTTGTGTTTTGCGTGTCCACTGATGCTGCTGCTGTCCGAGTCTTTTCCGTCATGTTTGCTCGCTCTTTCTCTCCAGTGAGGTCCGTCTCTGTCGCTCCTGCTGCTGTGCCTCCTCGTTGTGGTGCCTCCTCCTTCACCCTCTCTCTCTTTAGTCACAGATTTCCATTCAGGCTTTGTCTCTTTTTCCTCTTCTTTCTCGCTCTTGCTGCTGTGCCTCCTCGTTGACGTACCTCCACCTTCACCTTCTCTCTCTTTGGTCACGGATTTCCACTCAGGTTTCATCTCTTTTTCCTCCTCTTTGCTGCTCCTGCTCCTCTCGCTCTCTCTCCCTACCTTATTCTTCTCAGATTGCACCTTTTCAACCTGATCCTCACCTGAATTGCTCTTGATTTCCTCGTCTTCTTTTCCAGTTTTATATTTTTCTTTGTCGATTACAGCTGCAAGCTTCTCTTTTGCAGCTGTGTACCAGTTCTCAGTTTCTTTCTCCTTCTTTTTTCCTTTCTGAGACTCTGTTTTGTTACCATCCTCAGTGGCTTTCTCATCTTTCTGTTCTGTCTTCTCATCAGAAATCTTCTCCATTTCTAACTCCTCTTCCTCCTTCCCCTCTCCCACTTTTTCCTTCATGCTCTTCTCTACTTTTTCCTTCTTGCTTTTCAGATTCTCCTTCTCTTTTTCTTTCTCCTTTTCCTTCTCAAGTTCTATCTCTATCTTTTTCTTCTTCTCTTCCTCAACCTTTTTGTCCAGTTTCTCCTCTATAAGGTCCAGCTCCTGTTCCAGCTCAGCCAGCTTCTTTGGATCTGACTCGTACTCATCCTCGACTTCCACCTCCACCTCCTCCTCCTCCTCGTACTCCTCCACCTCGATGCCATCCATGGTTTTCTGCAGCTGCGTCTTCACTTTGTTCAGCTCCAGCAGCCCGTCCTGAAGTTCTTTACACACGTCCCGGATCTTTCTGGCAAACTTAGTTTTGGCTCCTTTGCGGAGCTCGTGGGAGTCTTTGGCGAGGAAGAAAACATCCAGAGCCAGGAAGAGGGCTGACATGACGCCCGTGGTGACGCTGATGGCCTGAGCAGCTTTGGCAGCTCCACCTGCAGCTCCTAAAACCTGCACGGTGCTAATGAGCTTGTCGGTGTTGATCATCAGGGCTTTTCCTGCACGGCCGCCCTCCTTCATCACGTGCTTCAGGTTGTGGTTCAGAGCCTTTTTAGCAGCGCTCTCAGAGTATTTCTCAAAGTCCCACTCCTGCAGGGTGTCCATACCAGCCTAAAACAGACAAGGATACAATTTTATGAATATATCTGTGGGGTAGCTGGAATGATTTCCTGGATCTGCATGTATGTACACTGCCTGACCAAAAAGGTCACTCACTGTGGCATTATTTGGATAAGATTCTGCAGTGTCACAAGATTTATTTCCATCCAGTGTTGCTTAAATTTTTCACCAAGATCTTGTATTGATGATGGGGTTAAGGTCTGGACTCTGTTGTGGCCAATATATGTGCGAAAAAGATGTCTCATGCTCCCTGAACCACTCTTTCACAGCTTAAGCCCAATGAATCCTGGCATTGTCATTTTGGCATTTTAGGTCATTCAGTATATTCAGGTCATCAGCTGACTTATCAGCTGATGACCTGAATATGGACTTATCAGACCACATGACCTTCTTCCATTCCTCCAGAGTCCTATCTTTCTGCTCCCTAGCAAACTGAAGCCTTTTTTTCCGGTTAGCCTTTCTGATTCTTAAGGCTACACAGCTGTTCAGTCCAAATCCCTTGAGTTGAGTCCCTTTACATTGTGAATGTGGAAATGCTCTTACTTTCACTATTAAACATACTCCTGAGTTCTACTGTTGTTTCCTTTGATTTGATTTGGCTAAACGTTTAAATACTCGCCAATCACGATCATTCAGAATTTTTTTCGGACCACATTTCTTCCTGGAAGACGATTGTTCTCCACGTCTTTCCAGTTTCTAATAAATTGATGGAGAGATCTTAACCCAATTTTATTCATTTCTACGATCTCCTTAGATGTTTTCTCTGTTTGATGAATGCCAATGATTTGACCCCTCTTAAACAGATTACCATCTTTTTCGCAACTACAAGATGTGTCTTTCTATGCATCATGGTTGTTTAAAAAATGAGAAGTTACTCATTACATGGCCTGGGGTTAAATAACTTGTCGCCTGCCAAAAGATGATTGCCCAAGCAGTAATTATCCAGTAGGAGGCTCGTACCTATTTGCTTAGTTAAACCCAGGTGGCTACTATTTCTTTTGGCCAGGCAGTGTGTACCTGCAGTGATAAAAGCAGAGAAGAAGAAGAAACAATGTGATCACTTCCTCACCTGCACAAACTCCATGATCTCCCTGATGTCTTTGATCTCCTCCTGGTAACCCTGGATCATCTTCTCCAGCTTCTTACGGTCCATGTTGGAGTGAACCGTGTCTGTGATGTTAGCTGTGGCTGAGGTGATGCTGCCTGCAGTCGCCACACCGATCCCCACAGCTGTGACGATGATGGAGGCTCCGAACGTGAACGGTGCCAGGATGAGCCCCGTGATTGTAGCCACGCTGCCGCACACGCTGGCTACGCCTCCGCCCACTGCGATCGACACTGTTTTTTTGTGAAACTGATCTGCAGCATCAGCCAGAGCCAGAAGCTCCAGGATGCGATGCTGCAAAGACGCCCCACGCTGGTTAAATAGACGAACAAAGAGACGAGCTGCCATGTAGACACGATCAGCAGCCTGCTCCAACGCCCTGCAGAGAAGGAGACGCATGAAGGCCTGAAACGCATCACATGGTGGGTTTCTTCAGCTAAGAGCTAAGAGCTTTCCTCAATTTATCACAAGAAACAAGAAGTTAAAGGATCAGTTCAGGTATTTTGAAGTGTTTTTTTTGTGCAGTTGTTAAGTCGGCTGGGACACTTCAAATTTGACATTTCAGAGAAATTTTTGTTGAAAGATTGGAGTCTAGGTGTTCACTCAGAAAGTTCCCCGTTTTTTAAGGAGCCTGTTTCTTATTTTAGAGCAGCACTTTTTCTTTTTCAAACCTAGTCTCTGTACTCAAATAGACCTTGCTTGAGCTTGGTTTTGGTCTGATTCTCCTCAAAATGCCTGCTTAAAATCAAGTACTGTTGCTTGCACAAATTTCCTGTGTTCCAGTCTCAACCCTTTCCTGTCGTTTACAACTCCAAAAACATGCGCTTTGAAAAAAAAGAGGAATTCCTCTTTCCAGAAAAGAAGGTTGTGCTGATGAGGGACTTTTTAAAGTTGTTAAAGTTTGAATTTTCTGATGAGTCTCTGTTGTTTGAAATTCGACCTAGTTCCTCCTAATAGGAGCTAAGTGACCTGTTGTCTCCTTTTTTAGTCTTATTAAGAAGTGTAAGTGGAAAATGGAAAACAAGGATCCATCAACAATAACCAGCCTTGTAAGAAAATGTATCAAAGAGAAAAACTAAACTCACTGTTCAGCATCTTCCTCCTGGAAGTTTGAAGTCTCGTTCCACTCTGACCAACCTGAGAAACAGCAGAAGGATAAAATGAATGACTGAAGGAAAATCCTTATCGATCCTTAAAATCCTTATTTTTAGTATTCTAAAAATTGACCGTTTCAAAAGTCTTATCTGTCAATGACCCTTAAATAAAAGATTACAAGACAAAGTAGTGAGATTAACACGTATGCTCACTTTTAACTGTGTTCCACCACTCCATCAGCTCGTCGTTCTCCTGAAAACAAAGACTTGTGTCAATGAAAAACAAACTGAAGCATCAGTTCCTGATACAAAAATATAAAAAACCTGGAGTGACAGCTGTCAATCAAACAACCGCAGTCACACCCTGCGTCAAACAGTTCAGTTTCAGAGAGACTGAGTGGGATGTAATGACATGTAATGACAGTGAAGGTGATTCTGTCCTGGTTTCAATCACTACACGTAATCATAAACCCGTCATCATCCCATCGGTTCATTCACCTCCTGAGCCTCCAGTGGGTTTGCTTCAGTGGGATAAGCTGCCATCTCCACATTTTGAACTTCTACTGAGCTCTCCTGGAGAACAGAAACAAAAGAAACCATCACCACCATGTTCAAAAGTCATACAGGCAATAAATAAATAAGTAAATAAATAATGACCAGAAAATAAACCGACTACTATGACACAGATGTAGAGTTACTTCTCATGTCACCAACCTGAGCTGGGTTCAGATCCTGCATCTCCACAGTCTCTTCAATAATAGGCATCTTCTCTGAATCCTGTGGAAGTTTAAACACTGATGAATCTATTTCATCTGTCACCTGACGACGATAATGTGTATCAATAAAAGCATGGGTTCAGACAAACCTGTGCATTACGCTTTTGTAGTTTGGGAAGAGTTTTCTTCACTCTGAATGATGTCACCTGAGAAAATGAAAAGAAAGAAAAGTTTTGTTAGAGTGAACTTCCTCAGAGGTCAAACTGGAGAGAAAATGATCTTAAAACCAGTTCCCACGCAGATAGAGGCGTCTGAAAACCCACTTAATGACATTAGTTAGTTGAATAACATCTTGAAATTGCTTGGGCTGTTGCTCCAGACAAATTGAAAGCCAACTCACTCGTTGTTTCTTCTTGATGGTTCTCTTGCGTCTCAGCCCGCCTCCCTCTGGTGCCTCCATGTCTTCACTGTCCTGTTAATAAAAACACAATCAGAGAAAACTGTTCAACAAATTCTCAGACCCATGATCCAGAAATCTGTTGAATCCAGTTTGTGCAGATATACAGGTTTTATAACTCCTTTTATTTATAATATTGTACCTGGTGTTCTATGGTTTTGTTTCTCCTGAACCTTCCACCAAATCCTCCTTTTCTCTCCTGTTAAAAGGAAAAACCAACAAGTGATGTTGTTACATTTTTGCCCCAAAATCTAGAAATATGCAGGAAAAACCAAATCACATAATCAAACTACAGGGATCACCTTCGGGGCTGTGGCAAGAAGGTTTTCGTTACTGGCCGACAGATCACCAAGCTCGTCCTACAAAATACAGAACAAAATGTGTTTTTTATCATCAACACTTTACAGACAACTTCCAAAATAAAGTTCAGCAGAATCAAAATCTTGTTCACTTGTTAAAAATTTACATGAAACTGAATATGTTTCATTTGACCTTTTTTTTGACCTAATAGAATTTATGATTGAATAACAGTTTTGGGAACTTAATCGTCTTTGTTGGATTTGAATAGGGTCTTATTTTCTGTCATCGGCTCTCACCCCTGAAGCTCCTGGGAGGCTGTCACAGCTGGCAGAAAGCTCTTTAGAGCTGCTGAGAGGATCCTGGAAACCAAAAAGAAACTTTTTGTCGACACTCACTTTCATTTGAGCTGTTTCTTTTTTTTTCAACATTTGGAAATCAATAGTTTATCAGAAATCTTCATATTTTAACTGTGAGATGAATTTAAAAAAATTAATTAATTTTGATTACTTTAGCAGCAATAGTGCGTGGAGATGGCTTGGGAGACTTTTTGAAGATCCCTGCCAGCCCTCCTGACTTTTCCTGAAACATTTACACAAAGTCAAACCATCAGGATGGAGTAGACACAAAAAAAGCTTCAGTTTAGGTTATCAGATGTTTATACCTTTGTTGTTGACGCTTCTAACAGATTTTCACAACTTGCGGATAACTTCCTGTCCTCTCCTTGGTCTAACTCCTGAATGCATACGACAGATTAAAAAACTATTAAATATTCAAACAACAGAAAAGTAATATTCATTACAAAATGAATACATTTTGAGACAATGTAGTTAAAGTAACTCTACCTCATCAGTTATATTTCCATCTGATGCTTTAGGAGTTTTCTTGAACATGCCGCTAAAAAAGCTTTTCTCCTTAAGGCAGATATCAAGCACAGACAGAGCCCAAGTAAGAAGCATTAAAATACAGTCGCATATAATTTTTTTTTTCATACCTGTGGGCTGAATTGAAAAAATAGACCTAAATACAACAAGGTTCATGAACAGACATCTCTTTACTCTTTACCTTTGTGTTGCCATTTTCAGTCAGACTGTCAGTGCTGCCGCTCAGCTCCTTCTGCTCATCTTTGTCCTTAAAGTAATAAAAAAGAAGAAATTAACACATATGTATCAAAAGATTTGTGTACAATCACAGAGTAATGTTAAAACAGTAGCTCACCTCTACAGCTCCTTCCTCTCCAGATGCTTTGGGTGTTTTCTTACGAAGTCCACTGAACAAACCGCCTTTCTCCTGAGAGGTAGAAAAACAACTTGAGCATATTTTTATTACAAGAAAGTCATTACTGTTATTTTCCTTCGGTTCATAATCTCTTTTCATAATAGAGGTATAGAGATAATATAGTATGATAATGTTTCTTCATAACCTGAAGGGGATCCCTGACTCTGTAAACTTCTTTTTTACCATTATTACAAGGTATGAGAAATATAGATATATCGTTCAGCCAGAATATTAGGCAGATTTTTGTGTTTTTCATTGGTACTCTATTTTGGTTGATCATCAGTGACGAACATGTTTCTGTCATAGTTTGTTAAACTCTCGAGGGGAAGCTGCAGGGAGCGTGCACAGGGTCGACACTGACCTCATCAAACAGGTTTTCAATGCTGGCTGATCTTTTGAAGATGCCGCCCAGGCCTCCTTTCTTCTCCTGAAACACAGATTTCAAATGAAGTTTTCTCAAATAAATGTATACAATATAACCAAATCTAAGTAGAGTCAAGAGTTGGACATGCTCTGAATATCACAGAGGGTGAAACTTAAAGCATCAATGAGGTCAAATAAAGACATTGGTACCTTTGGAACGGTGGCGTCGCTCAGATTCTCGCTGCTACCAGACAGCTGCTTTTCACTCTTCACCTCCAGATCCTGATAAAAGTAAGAAAACAGTTACAAATGAAATAAAAGTAAAATCCATTACATTAAAATAACGAAGTTTACCATCTGACAAAATCTGTTTTATCTCCTTGGATTACCTTGTCGGCTGTAGTGTCCTCTGCTGGTTTCTCTGCTGGTTTCTGAGGCTTCTTAAACATGTTGCTGAAAATATTTTTCTCCTGAAATGAGTCAATCAGTCAGTGAAAAGTCACTTCAAGAGTTTGCAGTAGATTTAAAAGCGTTACTTGCTCACCTTTGCGGTGTTACCCTCAGACAGGTCATCGTTGCTGGCCGACAGCTCTTTCTGAGCTTCTCTTTCCTGCAACAAAGAATCAAACTGATGAAGAATTAAAAGTTCAAAGAAATTTATTGTTAATGAGGAAACACTCACTCACCGGTGACTCCTCCCTCTCTCCGGATGCTTTGGGAGTCTTTTTGAGGAGTCCACTAAACAAGCCGCCGCCTTTCTCCTGAAGAAAAAAGATTTAGAAAAGGCTCAAGCTTGAGCTGAGATTCCTCAAACTGCTTCCTTTGTTGAAAACTTATCATGTCAGAGTTTAGCTCACTGACCTGCTTGTTCTCAGATAAATTCTCATTGCTTGCTGAGAGCTCTTTGTCAGGAGACTCATCCTGTAAAGAGTTAACATTTATTACTCGAATAGAAAGGTTTAGATAGAAGAAAAGATTAGCAGTGCTTTGGAATAAAGGACAAGCAGCAAAAATGCACAATATTAAGAAATGATCAGCACTGTATCTGTTTTCTACCTCACATCCCTTTAGAGCTGAAATTAGAAAGCTGTGAAATCAAATGTTACCTCCTCAGACTGAGCCGTCTCTGCAGGTTTGGGAGCCTTCTTGAATATTCCACCAAATCTTCCCCCTTTTTCCTAAAGCGGTCATATAATGAAAGTGAGTTCTCTCTTTTTTTCTGTTAAACAGTGGAGGATTTCTTCTGACACATTCACTAAATGTTCACCTTGTTGCCGGTTTCAGACAGAGCTTCATTGCTGCCTGAGAGCTCTTTGTCTTTTAGCGGCTTTTCCTGAAAAAGAGGAAAATAATCAAAAAAATAATAAAGATGCTGTTGGACACCAAAGACCTCCAACTTTCTGTCATCAGTAAATCAGTAACAGCCCAACTACAGCTGTTGGGCTTTCTGTGTATATAAATAAAGTCAAGTGATGTCATTAAAGTAAGTGTTGGGTTGGACTGAGACAACGAAACATAGAAATGTCAAAATAAATTCTGCAGCATGGAGTTAGGGTCTAGTTGGTGTTTATTCTGCTACCTGCAACTAGACCAATTTTCAGCTACAAAAACTGGTTTCTGAAAGTTTTCTTAAGATTATTGGAACATCAGAAACAAAACAAAAGTCTTCTTACTTCCTCTGAGGAAGCACTGTCTGCAGGTTTGGCTGGTTTCTTGAATAATCCACTGAACCCAACTCCTTTCTCCTGGAACAGATACAAAAAAAAAAAGACTCAAATTATCTAATGTCAGGTTACGAAACAAAGAAAAGAAAAAGACGGTGAAACAATGAAGCTGAAACTTGAGACACTTTTAAAATTTCAAATCATCAGCTGAATACATCATCAGTTTTATGTCTTATTTTTGACAAAATCACACATTTTAAGATACTTTGAGATCTGTTATCTCTTCTTTTCATAGTGTGTAAATTTGATTTTTTTTTCTACATAATTTAATTTTCAACATGTGCATGCAAACACTTTTGTTATTGTATTTGTGATATTATTTTATCAATGCTCTTGTTTTCTTTTTTACAATTTGCACCAAAATTCTTGTAATGGAAAAGCTCCTTTGCAATAAATCTGATCCTGACAAGTCTAAATAGTTACATAGTATAGTTTTGTTTATTTCCTACAGAAAGTCTACTCTGCAGGATGCAGTACTTTGTCTCAACGTAAGCACATATACTGAGAAGTGAAAACAAATTGATCATTTCTGATGTCACCCAGTGGTTTCTGAAGCAGTGTTGAAAATGCTGTCAGAACCTAACCTTTAATCAATTAAAAACTGACAGGACTTAAGGCTCCCTGCAGCTTCTTATAACAAAATTATCAGTCTGTCTATTGAGACGAAGACTTTATGATGTAAAGTTATGCATAACTCTTATGACTAATATCATTGGGAGAGCTGAGTGATAAAATACTGATGCTCTTTGCACTTTGCACAAAGAAAGAAAAATGTTTAAAAAAATAAAACTGCTGTTAGTACAAGCCTGTAAACATGTAAAAACATGCAAAAAAGTGCATTCAACATCAGTGTCACTGGGGTTTCCTGTGCTTTTGGCCTCTAGTGGATACTCGGGGTACTGCGTTGTAGTTTCCCAGCCTGTGTGTTTCTTCATTGGAATATTTTTGCTGTAAATCTGGAGGTTACTTTTCCGTAAACATCTGCTAAACTTTGAAGCACAAAAATCTTAAAATTATATCACCAGGACCAGACAAAAAGAGAAAGAACAGTCATCTTACTTCCTCAGAGACAGGAGCGTCTGCAGGTTTGGTTGGCTTCTTAAATAATCCACTGAATCCACCTCCTTTTTCCTGAAGCAGAAATGATAATGCAAAACAAACATGTTCAAATGCTGTAATCTCTGACAATGCCTACCATTTATTTCCCTGAGTTGTTGAAGACTTGAACTGACCTTTGCGGGCTCAGACAGACTGTCGTTACTGGCTGAGAGATCTTTCTGAGACGAGAGATTCTCCTGGAAAAATAAATCACACTTTCAGAAATGGAGAGACGCTGCATTTGAGAGAGAGAAGCTTCCGCAAGTGTTAGAGATAAAAAGAGATACAAGAAAGGAGCTGTTGTATGAGATGCAATCACAGACAAGAACTTAAATCATGAGTCAGGTTTTTATATGTTGCCTCCTGTTTCTGTTTTGTAAAGCAGCAGCTGCAGCAGAAGTTACTGCTGTGTGAAATAAAGATATCTTATTTACATTTCAGCCTGCTGGTTTGCAGACAAATTCAAATAAAGCAAAAACCACACCCATTGATCCAGCATCCTGACTGTAGAGCATTCTTCTTGAATATAATAAAGCAGCTGTTTTCACTCTGTTGTGAGTTTAGTTTGAGATGTTTTACCTCTCCGTTTGTTTTTGGAGTCTTTTTGAGGAGCCCGCTGAACAAACCTCCTTTTTCCTACAGAGAACAGAAACATGTCAAAGTAAACCAACAAAGTATGTGTTTTATTTTCCAAACAGGAACCCAATGCTCCTCACAGATATTCAGTCTCAAACTGGTTTTCTTTGACATTATCTGAGGTGAGTCATGTAGTTTCAGTTGATGTGTAACATCCATTATGAGGACTCACCTTATTCTCTGTCAGGCTGTCAGTGCTGGCAGAAAGCTCACCGTGTAAAGGCTCTGCGCCCTAAACACAACAAAAATGTCACTAAACCTGACACTGAGCACGAAAACTGACACTGAAACAGATCGGTCAGATAACACACGTGGAAGCAGTGAGTCATAGAAAGAGGTTAACACATTTTTTGAAAGCTGTACCTCAGCCAGTCGGGGACCTTCTGATGGTTTGGGAGATTTTTTGAACATGCCGCTGAAAACGCTGCCTTTTTCTTGCTGCAAAAAAAGAAGAAAAGAAAACCTGCATTTCATATTTGGTTTATGCACACAACCATTAATCTTACTCTTGTAGTGTGATAATGTTTCTGTTTTCTCAATCTCCTTAGTAACCTGGATTTGCAAGTAGTGCAAATAGATTTAGTTTGTGTTTTAAATTGGGGGTTTGCACCAGAAAAAGACCAAAATATAAAAGCCAAATGGTTGGAAAAAAGCGGTCTAGATGTTTTAAGTCATTGTTACAATAGTTTAATAAAACTTAGACTTACTGCAACTGTAAGAACCCACACACTGGCTTTATTTTTGATCTGCACATTTGATTTTCTGTATCTTTTTGTCCCAAAGTGTGGCAAAAACAACAAAAATGTTGGAGAGGTTATGGGACAAACCAGATTTTTTCAAGTTTCTGCTATTTCACACTCTGTTTCCAGCTCCACACACTGTCCTTTTCTCTCAAAGTAAAAAAATAAAAAGCTGAGAAAATACCTCCAGGATACTAATAAATTCATAGACAAAGTTTGTATAAATCTCTTGAAGCAAGTTTGCATCAAGAAAAACTACGTAATAGATTCTTAAAGGCTCATCTAATATCTTGTATATTATTTTTGCATAATTGACAAAGACTGTCTGCATTACTGTTTCTACAAAATGCCAGCTGATTATCAGGAATAACCCAGTCTCTTCACAGCTAAATGAGCTCACCTTTGGGTTCTCGGACAGGTTATCATTACTGCCCGACAATTCGTCATGGAGAGACTTCTGGTCCTGAAACACAAAATCAGCCACTTTAGTGTCATCTTTGGACCCCTCAGTTACACATGTATATAAAAATATGTATCCTAAGCTGTCATGTTTTATTCTTGTAACTACATCACCTCGTCTTTTTTATCAGCTTCTGCTGGTTTTGGAGACTTCTTGAACATCCCGCTGAATATTCCTCCTTTTTCCTGGAACAAAAGTAAACAAAGCCTTATTTTAAGTTTAAGTTTTTAGCAGAGAACAGGACATTGAAAATGTCTTTTTCCAGGATTATTAACAAGTCTGTGAAACATTTTTCACCTTGTTTTCAGACAGACTGTCATTGCTTGCAGACAGCTCTTTCTGGGTGCTTAGATTCTCCTGAAACATCAACGAGAGAGAGTCAGGTGAAAAATTCTGAACCATGTGAGCATCAAACTTTGGGTTTTTCGGGTTCCAGATTTTTTCCACTCACTTTATCTTCTGTTGTTTTTGCAGGTTTTTTACGCATGCCAGAGAAGAAGCTTCCCTTTTCCTGCAAGAAAAATGACAGTGATGAAAATATGGCAACTTGTCTCAAAGTCTATCTGCACCGCACTGATATAATGTTACTGAAACAATGACAGAACTTACATTTGACTGTTCAGAGCTTTTCTCGTCTGCTTCCTCTGTTTCTTCAGCATCACTGTCTGCTTTTTTAAGCTGAAAACGAGGGAAACAAAGTGTTGGACGCAGTCATGGAATGAAAATGATCAGGAGTTAAAACACACAAATGAAAACAGTTTTATTTTACCGTAACAGACGGAGACACAGATCTCTCTTTTGGAGTTTTTCGGAACATTCCAGTAAACAGCGCTCCAATGTCCTGAGAAAGAAAGGGTCAGAGGTCAAATACACAAAGAGTTTTTACCCATTTCCAAAATTCAACAATTATTGAATACTTTTTTTTCCCCTCGTACAACTTGAGACTCAGACTTCTTTTGTTTTTTTGTTTACAAAATGCAGAACTCTATTTTTAACATACACAGAGGAAGAAAAAACTGTAATAGTATTCTTCTCTTTCGTGCTCTCATCGTTCTCTCACCTGTTTTGGCTCTGCATTCTTATCCTGCTTGTTTTTCTCTGCTGCTTGGTCCTTTTCTGGAGCCGCTTCCTCTTTGCTCTGCTCAGGACTCGGCTCTCTGCTGGTCTGAGAGAAAAGTCAACAGCTTTCAGCACGATATCATGGTCCTGAATATTTTCACTAATACTCACAGAGCTGAGAAGTCGCTCATGTTGAGACAATTTACATCCCAAACTAACTTCAAAGTTAAAATGTGGAAACCCCACTTTCAAAACTAACAGCTGATTTATGAATAACAGACTAAAGTTACAAGGAATTGGATTTCAGGTGGGATGTAAAAAGTCTTAAAGTGAAAAGTTCAAGCATTTTGGGACAACTGAGGATTGTAATCAGGAATCTCGTTATTTTCGAATTAGCAGAAAAATAAAAGTTGGTTTCTCAAAAGGGAAAAATCTTCATAGATTGAGAGATTAAACAGGGTGAAAGATAAAAACACATCAGAACCAGCACCTGAACCAGACTGGAACAAAAGTCACTGCTGGTTTTTGTCACCACCAAAGCCCCTAAGTGATCTGGATATCCCAAAAACTTAATGATGATGCTGGCTTGTTGTTGTTTTGTTGCTTATAATGTACTTAAATTTGAAACTGATATGGAGAATAAAACAAAAACTGAACACTTTAGGCTGTAAAAACAATGCTGTAAGATATGAAAGCTTGCACACATTTTAAAATAAATAAACCAAAAATAACTTGGAGTGAAACTGAATCATCTGGTGATCATTGTTCTTACATCTATTATCACTTTTGAACCACATTTTATGAGACATTTGAACATATTTCCACCACCATCAACACCAGCACACAAGGATGTCGTCCTTATATGAAAGATCACGAGTAGCAGCTTTTTTCAAAACACTAAAACCACCACCAGCAACACACATCTAACCAAACTGTGCCCCGTACCTTTGGTGACGACTTGATCTGCCAACCTTTCATAATTTCCTTTAGACCTCCCTGTCAATAAGAGTCAGGTCATGAACCAGCTGGTAACAATATTATACTACATAGTTCTGTTAGCATTAACTAGATACTTAACTACAACAACGTACAGTCACTTTATGAGTGCATTGCTTTTAACTACAACAAATGTAACAGGCAATTTTTTTACTTAAATGTTGTTTCATGATGTTCGTATCCACCAGGGAAAAAACGGGTGATTCTGAGTTTTGTTCAGCACTAAAGTATCATCTGTTTCTTTGTGTCATGAGAGAACTCAAAAAAAAAAAACTCCTTAGATTGGCTGGAAAATACAGACGTAGGTCTATAAACAGATACAAATGATGCAGTGCTGCAGATTCCACAAACTAAACTAAACATTAAGTATCTACAGCTGGTTCCTTTTAACATCTATAGCTGAAAGGAAGGACACATTTAATCAGGTTAATGTGAAAAAGGACAAACTCAAATAGAACAAACACTGAGAGGATCTGTTTTATTTTGAGTAGAGTTGTAACACTACTTAAATTAAGGACTTAATTTTATCTTCTATTCCATATACACACCTGTTTGCTAGCAGGAGCCTGTTTGGCTGGAGCTTCCTCATTGTTTTCCTCT
This sequence comes from Thalassoma bifasciatum, assembly GCA_008086565.1. NCBI lineage: Eukaryota > Metazoa > Chordata > Actinopteri > Labriformes > Labridae > Thalassoma > Thalassoma bifasciatum. The sequence continues at coordinate 35,451 of RPOG01001399.1, read as the reverse complement.
TCATTAAAGTCGTGGGTTACATAAGTCTGAGGATGAGAAAAAAATCAAGTTAACATTCAACTGTTGATTCAAGACCTGTGGTAAAAACAGATTCCTGCTTTACAACTATGTATAGTCTGCAGGTTACATGGTTTATCCTGTGAGTTATTTTATTTTGCATGTTAAATCAAAATAACCAGTACATTTTCTATCTGATCGACTGTTTTATTCTCAAATATTATATAATCAAAAGCAGCAGTCACACCTTCTGAATGTCTGAATAAACTTTGATGTTTACTAACTGTTCACACCTACACACACCTGTTTGCCACAAGAAACCTGTTCAGTCAAGGATCTGTCAGTGTTTGAATCATGTCCAGAAACATTTAGATTCATATGTTTGTGTGTTATGCTCTAATCTAGAATCAACTTCAATTGATGATAATTTTCTACATAAAAAAAACATTCAGTGCAATAAAAGTGCAGCATAACTGTGCTTCTCACTTATTTCTCATTTTATCTTCTTTGTTTAGTATTTTATGTATTGTGGCAAAAACTGTTCCCCACATCCAGGTGATGATAAAGGTAGAAACCATAATCATTAGGATATTAAACATGAAACTCTTGTAATTGTTTAGTGCAGGTTGGTTTCTTACAGTGAACGTAGGCGGTTTCTCCTTCTGGCTCCGCTTGAAGATTCCCGACAGACTGGACTGATGTTTCTAAAACATACACAGCAGATGGTAACAAAGACAAGAATGCTTCATATAATCTTCGTAAATTGGGTCAGAGGTGGCAGATGTTATCTTTGAAAAGCAGAAGTACCTGTTTAAAGTCTGCTTCATCTCTCGAATCTTCTGACTGGCCCTTTTCTTTGGCGCCCTGATCAGGAAGAGGAAGAAACTCATAAAAACAAAACAAGGAGGAACATAACATTTAACTGTATGTATGTGTGTTTTTGTGTTACTGTTACCTGTGTGTCCTCAGATTGCTCCTTCCTGCGATGGCTGTACCTGGTCGTAGCATTTACTTCCTATGTACACAAAGAGAAAAAGCCCCCGGGGAACAATAACAGAGATGTTATGAAGAGGAATGAAACGTGAAACCTTGAGTAGTTCCTGGTGAATCTTTACAGTAAACTGTTCTCACACTAAACACAGAAGACAAAAGGTTAAAGACTCAACTGAGATTCATTTACAGTCCTTTGTCACAAAAAACAAACACACGACTCAGTTAGTAGAAGAAACAGGATTCAGAGAGTACGGCACCTTTTCTGTGGGTCTGGTTGGAACCACAGGTGTTTCAGACGGTTTCTCTTTTGTCTCTTTCTGTCTCAAGTTTCCATTTGCCTGATGAACACAAAAATGAGTGGAAAAAGTTTGTACAACATGTTACAAGTAACAATCTCTATGGCAGCAATGGAAAGTAGAAACGCAAGAGGATAAAAACCAGTTTCATGAGAACAAAAGGACTTTTTATAGAATATATTAACATCTTTTCATCAACTTAACAATGTAAATATTCACAAATTAATTTAGTTTATCTTTTGGTACAACAGATCTCATTGTTATGCAAGAAATTAAATATGTAAATAGTTACCTGTGGAAAATCGAAACACTTCTCACTGTGGCTACTCACTGCAAACAATTGAAATCTAAGCAAGTATTTATGTCTTATTTTTTTTAGCAAAAATGTTTTTTGACTAAATATTAGCTGCTTTCACCTGACAATGAATAAAAATATCTGCCATTGGTATATATATATATTTTTTAATGAAGACATCATTCTAATCTCATTTCAAGAACCTTGATGAGCAAATTTTTCTTGTACCATTGGCAATTATTTTTGTTACTCATTCCAAGCAATTCAGACCATATCTGTGTCTTTAACATCTTGTAATAAGACATTTTTATAGACTTGTAAGTTGAATATGGCTCATGTCAAGTATAATTAGACAAGTTTTACTAAAAATAAGACATAAACATTTGCTTAGGCTTTAGTCTTCACAGTGCTTATTTCTGATACTTCCCATTAAAGCAACATATAGAATCAATTTGGGATTTTCTTCTTGATATACTGAGTTTACTCTAAAAACTGAATGACAATAGACTTCTTGTAATTTTTCCCCTTCAGAAAACATTCCTCATGCACAATCTATTAGGTTATGTTTCTTGATTCTTCAAGTTTTAGTCTCACACTGTTTCTCCAAAATGTGGCAGCATGGATGCAAACAGGAAACAGAACCACGTTACATATTTCTACTTGAGCCAAACATTGTTTACCTCACTTCTGCCTCTACTAAGGATTCATGTCAGTGACATCTGGGATGTATTTGCATCTGTTCATGATTTTACATTGACCTTGCATGTGAAATGATTTATTTTAATTCAAATATGATGTTTACAGTACAAACCTCATTGTACGCTTCCACTGCTCTTTTCACTCTGTATTGTGTGTGACTCAGCTCCTGTGCAAAAAAGACAAATGATTAAATAAAAAAGTCTCTTTGTGAGATAAAAGTCCAAACTCTGAAGAGGCTTCTTGTTTCCTCAGCTCATCGACTCTCTTGATTTATGAACTTTAACACAAAGCGTGGTCTGTATGAATCAACCAAAAACAAAAACATGCTGAACTTACTGAGTCTGTCGGTCTTTGTGGCACCAGAGGAGTCGGTTTCTCCGGTTTCTCAGGGTCATTTCTATTCAACTGTTGAGATTTTTATATTTTATTTACTTTGATTATTTCTTTTGATTTTTTAAAAAGTTTTTTAACAATAAGAATCCAGATGTTTCCAAGTGATGAACTTTTTTTAACAAATCTGTTTTTAAGATCAGGATTTAGAGTAACTTTACCTCCCGAGGTTTTGGAACAGGTTTCGGCTGAAAGAGAAGGAAATAGAAGTTGTTATGAGCCCTGAGTACGCATATATACGTCAGAAGAGTTTATCTGCTAAGTTTGGTGTTAAATTTGTTCCTATGTATACATCCTCCAATACACTGACTGTGATGTGCATCATGTTTCCTCACCGGTTTTGTTTTCTGCTTAACTTCTGGCCTCATCATCTCCATCCTGCCTGTAACAGGGACACAGAGACAGGAATAAAAGTTAAAACAGACTGATCACAGGCTTTTTTAATTAGAAACATTTCACTTTGAGAGTCTGTTTTTGTATCAACTAAACTAGAGGATAATCAAAGTACAGCTTCACCATACTGTAAGAAACGTGTTTTTAATTTACCTGCATTCCTCAATTACCACAGAATGTGCACTAACTTTTTATCCCATAAAATACTGATGTAGGAAGTATTAGCAACCATGCCTGGCTTTTTGATCCTAAAAGTCACTTAAGTTTTGAACAATGAACAATTTATTATCAGTCTCTCATCAACAAGGCTCTTATTAAACTGTGACACTGACTTTTTTAAAAACTTTGACAAGTTGAGCAAATGTTAAACTGAACAAATGTAAATAGTTAATATTGAGAGTATATATTTCAATGATATTAATGCAGAATAAATGGATTTTCAAGCCCAAAATTAAAATCTCTATTCATAAAACTATCATTAGTTGTGAGACGATGTAAATAATCCAAAACTCTTTGATATGAGATTCTTTCCCATTCTCGTCATCAGTACTTTTTGTCTCAAAAACACTGAGAACAGAGATTGTGTGAGAGGGAAAGCCTCTTTTTTAAGATCTAAAGAGTGTTTTTATTGTACTACATCTTGCCCTCGAGCTCCATCACTACAATCCACAATTTCCGGCAGCTGTGAGCACTTTGGACCAGCGCTCTGTGGTTGTGCTTTCCTGCTCACTTCAACCCACTTTGAAGACTTTTGGTAAAGAAACAGACGCAGTTTAGTACTTGCTCCCCCACATTATCTTTAAATGCAGTCATTGGGCTGGATTACAAACCTGCTGTATTAACAGGGTGTAAAGGAAAGAGCAGTTGTTTACATTTTCAACAGCTCAGTCTTAAAGTGAGAATAAACTGTTAAAATGAGGCACAACAAGACACACTGCATACTTTACACATACCACATATAAACTGGAAAGAATAACTAGAAGTAACTGGAAACAGAAATAGCCGTTACTCTCACATGCCCATGTTATCTCTAGCGCTGTCAGAGGAGACAGTTTTCTAACTTTATCTGAACCACTTTGGTCATGATAACTTCCACTTTTTATAATTAGTTTCGGGGAAACACTTCAACTGCTTGTTAAATCAGGAAATCCAGCAGCACATGTTTTTGTTAAAATACTTGATTAAAAAAAGTCGAAAAGAAGTGACATGTACTTGGGTTTTAACCATAGAAATAACTAAAAGTTTAATCACTTTTCCGGACACTTAAACCAAAAGGCATCAGTTTCAGGCTTTAAAAATTAGCCTGGTAAGACCAATCAACCACTGTGAATGAGCCTGAATCCTTTGTTTTGTTTTGTTTTTTTTCCAGGGGGAATTAGTGATACAGCATGTGATGTGGCACATAGCAACAGAAAATGTAAACAGACAACATTAGGCAGAGGAAACAAACATCTGATCAATGGATCTTTTTGTGGCTGGAGCTCCCATCTTTGTTGTTTACAGAAAGACTGAAGGAGAGCTCCTGTGTCAATATCTTGTAAATCCCGCCCCATTTTCAAATAAAGAACTATGACTGGTCTGGTCCATCTGAGACCGGAAGAGAACTGTTTTCAACAGCAGCTTCAGGCTGATGGGTCTGGTGACAACAGTCTGTTAAAACAAATTGTAAAGAAATAATCAAGCTTTAAGCTGATGAGCTGAGGTCAAAACGAGGCATCACTTTTAGATCCAGTCTGTTCCATTACCGGGTGAAAAGTTCTCACAGATTTTAATATTTTTCAAGTTTTTCATTAGGATTTTGGTGAATTATATTTTTAATTCAAGTGTTTGTTTTTATCTTGTTGATCCATTTTCCTGTGATAGGAGACAAACTACAAAAAGCAGCCTATAGGGAGCAGTAAAGGAGAAAGGTATACATCAGCAACACATTCCTGCTCCATGACAATAACGTCAAGCAGCAGCACTTTGCTTTAGGGTGGTTTCTGAACGACAATTAAGGTATTGAAAAATACTGCCATGACAAACTAGGTTATACATTGACCCAGATTTTATTATTTTTTGAAATATAGGACTTTTTTTCTGTTTTGCGAGTGGTCTAGTAGCACCCTTACAGACTATCTGATCAGAAAGGCCGAAGTCGAGCAGCTCCTACATGTATTTTAAATATCTTTTACAGCATTCACAACCTAAATTTCAACAAAGGTACTGTGAGAAGCTGCTTTCAATCATCAGTTGTAAAACCAGGTTAATTAAATTGGTTCAAACATGACTGTTGTCAGGATCATTGTTGTGCTTGATACCACAAGATACAATACCTTGTGTTTTTACGTTTGATAGTATCCCAAAACACCATAACTATTGGAAAAGACTGATCTATAGAGATATTTTTACCTAAAGCTTCAACAATTTCCTGATTTTTTCAATTCAGTTATATTCTAAAAGGACCTGTAAACATATCCACGCCTCCACACAAACATTCAGAAAGGTGCAGGATTTTGTTTATCTGCTGTGTGTTTCTCTGCTCTGCCCTCTGTCACAGCCATTACACTGATCATCGCTCACATTAAAATATCAGTACATCAATCCTGTACTCTTAGAGGATTTGATATTATTCAATCAATCAGATATCATAATGTATTATTGTATGATTGTCTCTCAATTTCTCAATTATTGCAACATCGTATCAAAGTATGTTGCTGTGTTTAAACTGTTTGTCTGAGATTTCCAACAGCAACAAATCAATGCCAATCAACATGGTCAATATTAAGTAAACAGACTGTTGCATTTTTTTTTAGATATATATCATAGACTATTTTTGCTATCATTCCAGTCGAACAGTCCACATAACACTTTTTCTGTCTTTTGTAAAAAACAAAAGAAAAAATATAAACTACAAATAATTAGAGACACCTGAATACCCTCAGTGAATAAAAAATGTATGTCTATGATGATTTTCACTTGATTAGAGGATTTGATTAGAGGATTCAGAAAACTAGTATTTAAAAAAATTCAAAAGTTGTTCTAGCTTAAATGTCCAACAAATAAACAAACAAACAACTACTTCACTTTAAAGTGTGCATATGTCTATATCATAATGTTCTGGATGAAATTATTAGCTATATTATCAAGGTTTCATGCAGATTTTCTTTCTTTCTTTTTGTTTTTCATTCTTTTTCTTCTTCTCTTTCCTGAAAATGGTGGGTAAATTGATGTATCAGTGTATTACAGTGATAAGTCCCTCATAGAAGTCGCACACATAAGTATATCTTTAGTAGTTTTGGCCAATCAGTTGACATGAGTACAAATACAGGAAGAAGTTTATGTCACAGTAACATTGGTCAAACACTGTATGAAGTATTTAAGGACGTAGTTTACATTTCCTACAACAGTAGCTCCAGACTGCAGAGCTCAACTTTCAGTTATTGTTACCTATAGCAACTTACGGGCTGTTGTCGTTAAACCCGCACGAGCCAACAGTTAAAATCTGTCACTTCAGACTGACGGTTAATTAACGTTGGAAACATCCGCAGCTCTGAAACTGAAACGCGTTGACGTTTCTCAGGTTCACTCAGACTTTCTACCTACCGAATATCTGAAGATACAGCAGACAAACTCCTCAGTCAGTTTCATAAAGATGTTTCAAAGCAAATCAGACGCGGCTCCTTCACTGACACGACATTCCCAGGAGATTTTAAAACTCCTCCACACCCGCACAACAACATCTGTACACACGAGGCATTCAAGAGCCAACACAAAGCTCCGAAATTACAGCTTTCATGTCACTTTAAGTCAAAAGGAGCTTTGGTTTGTTTTATTTACATTTAGGGTTTAGATTTGTACACACAGCATCGAAGTTATTCATAAGAATTCTCCGACTAGTTGATAATAATTTAGATTCATACATTTTAATTAAATAAATACCAATACTTATACAACTTCATGGGAGTCACTTGTGGGGTCACTGATGAGAAATTACAGAAAATGTTTCATCTAGTTTTCATGAAATAAAATCAGATTCGTGTATGCACAAAACAATGTAACATTTAATTTAAATAATATTAATTAAATTTGTTACGTCAACTGGTTCCTTCTTAATAGACTGAGTAAGCTGGAAGTAATAATTTGAAGTTCAACTTGGTTGACCCTAAAAATTATTAAATATTTCTTTCAACCAACCTAATACATTTACATGGAACCAGTTGACAAATTGATTTAAATTTAAGTTAATGTTTTATTTCTTCGAGTGTTGAAAAGGTTCAAGTGCTTAACTTTGAGAAAAAAAATTAAAAAAGACAGAAAGAAAGAAAAAAAATGAAAACAACAGTAATTCATTTTACTCTGCACTGATTTAAAAAGACTTACACAGGTAAACAGAAATTCTTAAGTCATTTTTGGGCAAATTTTATTGATGATAATATTAAATAAATGACCAGAAAAATAGATTACGCCCACTCAACTGCACTCATCCACCAGACCTGCCCTACCCCTTTGGTAAAATTTGGTCCAAACTTGTAAAAACAGGATCCTGTGTTCTAGCCCTAAAGGATCATTTCAGAGAATATTGAATTTTTACACCATCATGCACGCCCCCATGTTTTTAATGCTTTGCAACATTTTGTGAATCGTGTTATGTTTTTGGCTTTGTTTTTGATAGTGAAATGTACTATCTACATATCTCTCTAGTTTAATCTCCTTCCACAAATGCATGTGATATAAATATTGCAGTATCAACAAAGCCCTAAAGTCAACATCCTGTTGGGTATAATTGTAGGCCTATGTCAAATTACCCATGTCTTCTACAATAGAGAAGCAGCTGCTATGAGATTCAGAAAGAAATGTGCAAAACAGTGAGAAATTATAAATATGTTTGTAATTTAGAGAATAACTGTCAATCAGATTTACATTAACCTGTATTTTCATTCACTTGCACAAAAAGTAAATAACATCATTCAGTTGTTTACAAGCTCAAGTTATACACAGATTACAATCATCTTCTGTTGCAGTGTTTCTAAGGTACCTCATGAAGTCTAAGTATTTCCGACACCACCCAAAGGCAACAGTGGTAACAGGTCGAACAAAGCATCTTAAACCAAACTTAACACGCCCTGAGAGCTTTTTATGACACTAAGAGACTCCTCAATCTAAAACATGTCAGTCTACGGGTCTCTAATAGCTGAATCCACACTCTAAAGTAAAATCTAAAGTTTGATCTCACCTGTGTTTTGCAGTCAGAGAGGATGAGTTTTCAGAAACCTTTGTCCGTCTTCGTGATTGCTGTGGTCTCACCTGGGAGTGGGCGTGGCTAATGTGAGCTTTACCTGTGTCTGTGGGAGCGAGAGAAACGCGTTTTCCAGCCGGTGTGACACTGAGTCATCAGTTTCACAAGAGAAAAAAAACATAGCAACAACAACCCAAACGTGAAGGGAACTGGTCTTAAAATAGACATAAAAACTGCAGCTATTATGTCAGAGGAGGTTTGAACACTGACATACTTTGAGATCACACTGGTTTATAAACATTACAATGATAAAACTATGACAAGATGAAAATACATCCTTCCATCTTACCACAGCCACCATAGTTTTCCTTAGATTTTTATGATTTTTTTTATACTCATAAGTTAATTGCTTTGTGACTTTTGATGATTCAAATGTTCTTTTTACTGTTTATCTTAAAAAAAATGAATCCACTTATAATCAAACAAAGAAAAAACAGCTACATAGTATATTTGTAGCATGAACGAGAGACTTAAAGCTTTTTTGTTTTTTTTTTTCAAAGAAAGAAGATGAGCTGTAAGAAGTACTCTTGCCCTTTTTTGAAATTCATAATTTTAACCCTTGAATGTTTTGGGATGACTTATGACTATTTTTATGTTGTAAATTAAAAAAAAAATCCCTATAAGCGAAAAAATTATGCAAGAGGATTAGGGCCACTGGTAAAAGGCAAAAAAAAATAATAACAGGTCCAATATTTTTTATCATTATTCCAAGGAAACTCAGACTTCTGTGTTCAAATTCAGAATTTAACTTTAATTTGTTCTAGGAATGATAATAATAAAAATATTGTTCTTATATATATTTTTAGTTTTATCTTCTTCTCCAATAAAAAATATATTCTTGATCTACCAAATATATTTCATTTAGGAAATATCTAAAAAGAAAAAGTCAAAATTCTAGTATGCCAGAAGTTCGTGAGTTTATGGAAAATTCAAAAGGGTGAAAAATGTTGCATTAGACAGAAATTTTAAATTAAAGCAACCCACTATAGGTTCATAATATTATTTTTATTAAGAATGAAGAAATCAAATAACACATAACTTATGAAATTATGAAAATTTCACAATGCACCTTGGATCATGGAATATTTTTTTGGTGGCAAAAGACTTTTGAAGTGTTTTGTACTTGTTAAATATTTATTAAGTTTATCTTAGGGGTCTTTTGGTAATTTGCTAATAAATGCTAATTGGCAAGCTGGCTTTTTTTTTCTTTCTTTCTTTTCTATCTGGCACTTCAGTGTAGCTCTGGTCCAGTCATCACTCAAATCACCACATTGATACACTGATGACAGAGGCTGCCACCATCAGTGTTAAGTAACCAAATTCATGTGCACCTATGGCAGACCGCCAGGAGCAGTTTGGTGTCAGAGACTTTTGGATTTGTAGAGACCAACACCGAGCATCAAACCTCCAGCTCTGCACTTGAGAGATGACTGACTCTCCCTATGATCCAGCCACATCATAATATCTAATGTTTGGTTTTCAAAAAACAGATCCTAGTGTTGTTAAAAATTTTGAAAGTAAAAACTGGACACCAAATCACCAAAATATTGGGTGTATCAGAAAGTACTCTAGGCTGTGACATCACTGGTGGGTGTGGTCAGTACAGTTAACTCTAGGATTAGGCGTAGCTATTCCTCCACTGAAGTCCTGTTCAAGGTGTGGTTTCTCTCATAACGTTAAATATTCTGCTGATGCTGACGTATCGACCGCTATGTTTGGCATGTAAACAAAACACCTCATGAACAATCAGCCAGGTCATCAATACAGGCAGAGTTTCCCATGGACCAGAGTCAAAAAAAAAAAAGTCTTTGAAAAGATTTAAGTTCACCACACCCATCATTGAAGTGACAAAGCTGGAGACTTCCAAACAAAAAAAGCTGCAGGACATCATTGTATCACCTGGTGTTGAGTTACTTTGGGAAGACATTGTGCTATAAGGTTGGAATTCATTCTTAAAAGAAAATGCTTCTGTCCTGGAAGGAAAGATCTGAGTCGTACCTCTAAAGCAATGGGTAACAGAGACAGAGAAGACTTCTTTCTTCATGCATCATAAAAATCTCTGGAGTAAAGTAAACACTGCTTGAGGAAGCTTTGACAAACAAGTTTATCATGATCTCTAACCGAGCAAACAGCAGCTCAGTAAGTGAGTGCACAGCAGGTAACAGGAAATGAAGTGTTTGCTCGCTATTATGTGAAGTTTGAAAAACGCACAGATTCACAGATAGTGATTTTCAGGCTTTAATAAACAATTTCACATTTACATTTATTACTCGTAGAGTTCTACAATATATTGCACATGAATAATTCCACCCAGGACAGAAAATAAATATTATTAGATCATAAACTGAGCACAGTGCAGGCTGCATATCAGACACTGACTCTGAAGTAACAGTCTTCCAAAAAGTTGTTTTGTAATAAAAAGAAATGGCAAATAGTTATTTCTAAGAGAAGCTGGCACAATTTTATTACAGTTTTGAGTCCTATTGCACTTCAGATGTGTAATTAAGGTTTTATTTGTCAATGCAAACCCTTCATGGTTAAGAAAACCAAAACATCATTCTACAGATGATGACTGAATAACTTTGGTTATGTTAGCATTTTATGTTCTACAGTGTTAGCTTTACCTCACACGACCTTTTGATTCGCTCTTTAAACAGTTGATTGTAGGATAAACAAGTTGCTTTACCAGAACTTGGTTTGTGCACCTAGATGGGTGCAAGTCATCCATAGTCTCCATATAACAAACAGTCTCAGAGACATCACCCATTGGTTTATGAGATGTTTCGAGAGCCCAGCTTGATATTCTTCTTCTGACCGAGCAAAATGTTGAGGTGGATTTACTGAACTCAGATTTTCATGCTGAATTTTTTATCATTTTAAAAGCTCTTTTGTTAAAACAACCTAAAACAAAGATCATTACTTCCAGTTTGTCAAAAGGAGATGATTCCCTGTAGCTACTTTAAAGTGGCCGAACCTGATGCAGGAGATGTTGAGAAGTGGATTTTCACCCTCACACCAAAAAAAAAAGGACAAAAAAAAAAAAAAAAGAACACTGAGGTAAAACAGGAATGCTAAACTGCATTATACTTTATTACTGAGGCACTATAAATAATAAAGGCACTACTCCCAAATACACATAGTAACTACACTGAGTCAAAGGTTTCAATATGAATCAACTCACTCTAATGGCATAGTTCAAAGTCTAATCTGTAAAATATAAAACCTGTTGTTATTCAAAAGTGCACCATGATCCGTGCATGGTTTTGTTAAATCTCTGTTCCCATCAGCAGCCCTTCCTCAAAACCCTCTGGCAGCTCAACATGATGGCACAAGGGCCAGAGGAACAGATATGATCCATTTCGTACCGCAAAGCTTTGGTTCCTCCCTGTAGTGTTCAAAAACAAGAAGTCAGTGATCAAAATGAAAGTCCAGAAGTTATAGAAACTAGTAAATGTCTCTTCACCAGACAATTAAAATCCTCTGTTTGTAGTTTTGTGGTAACAAGCATCTCATTCCAACCATTCAAGAGAAACATCAGATTTTTCAAAAAGAACAAAAATTGCTTGAATGTTCCCTCTGAGAGCAAATAACAGTCAAAGGTCTTTTCCAGTGATTCGTCGTCCCTCAGACGTATTCCCTGTTCTCATAGTCCTTTTTTATGGCTTTTTTAATGCGGTCAATTTCATCTTCTTCTGAACTGTACTGGTCGTCCTTGTCTTTCTTTTCATCCTTCTTTTCCTCTTCCACAGCAGCTGTGTTGTTCTGGTTGCTGTCAGGTTGTGTGGACTGCAGCTCTTCTCTGATCGAGTTCAGCTCCACCAGACCGTCGTGCAGCTGTGTAGCCACCTCCCTGATTTTAGCAGCAAACTCTGACTTGGCCCCTTTCTTCAGTTCTTTGGAGTCTTTGGCCACAAAGTAGATATCCATACCTACAAAGAGTCCAGTGAGAACACCAGTGGCCATACTGGCAATCTGGACCGCTCTGGCCGCTGTGCTGCCCGCTACGTTTGCGATCTGCACAACACGCATGATCTCATTAGCATTGATGAGGATGGCTTTTCCCGCCATGGCGCCGTCCTCATAGAAACTAGCACTGAGCACAGGGAAGTCACGGTTGTAGGCGTTTTTCTTCATTTTAATCAGATCAAATCTCTTCAGGTTCTCAATACCCTGCTTGATGAATTTCAGGCACTTGTTGAGGTCGGCCATCTTCTCCTGATAGTCCTGCACAATCTTCTCCACCTTCTTTCGATCCATGGAGTTGTTGACCTGGTTGGAGATGCCGGCACCAGCAGACGTCAGACCACCTGCTGTCGCAACACCCAATCCAACAGCCGTGACGATCAAAGAGGTTCCCATTGTGACCGGAGCAAGAGCCAGGCCGGCGATGGTGGCTACGCCTCCGATGGCGCTGGTGGAACCACCGGTGATTTGAGCGATCTTTGTGTTCTTGCTAAATTTGTCCAGGCCATCTGCGATGGCATTGAGATCGATGACGTGCTGCCAGAGGCTCTCAGCGCGCTCTGAGAACAGTTTGTTGAAGACACGGATGCCCTTCTGCACCTTGTCAGCTGTCACAGCAAAGGCTCTGAAGAGAGAGAAAAGAAAGATTACACAGCTAGTTCACTTTCTATTTAATGCAATAAGGATTTATTTTACTTTTATATGAAACATACTAAAACTTTATGAAGTTAGGGTGACCATATTCTGAAAACCTGAAAACAGGACACCCCACCTCGCCACGAGATGCTGCAAAAATACCCAAAGGTTTACAAAAACAAAAAAGCAGCTTTAAAGGCATACAGCTAAAAAAATCCTTTTCTGTTTGAAGTGAAAATTTTCCATAACTTAAAAATAAATAATGCCTCACAACATACTTAAACAATGAATAATGACTCAAAATCTTGGTTAAATAAAAAGAAAAGGAAAGTGCCCAGGAGTACCCTGGGTCTTTGGACATTTTAGGGAATTTCATGAAATCCTCCCAAACATAATTTTACTACCAAAAAGTAGGACATGCCTGGGAAAGAGAGGACGTTTGGTCACCCTAATTAAACCATTCTAGAAGCAGCTGCACAAGATCAGTATAATCTCTGACTCCACTTACTTGGCCTCTTCCTTCTCTGTCATGTCCTCTTCTTGAGGTGTATCCTCCCACGCTGAAAAAGGCAGAATAATAGAAGAATTAAAACATGTTTAGGCTCTTTTTAGAGGTGTAAAATATGGTGACTTCCTATTCTGAAAGAGCGGGCACTAAAAAAAAAAGTTTGGGATTTCAGTCAGAAATAGCCTTTCACACTAAAGCTGGAAAATCTGTGTGACTTTGTGCATGACCCTGTCCTGTCCCCTCAGTGCTTGGATTTATCTGTCACATAAATAAAACCGTGTATTGCAGTATTGACATTCATTACGTACACTCCACTGTCTCCCACCACTCCATGAGATCCAACATATCCTAGAAAACACAGATTTGTATGAATTTGCATGATGGTGCATGTTATGCAAACAGTGATCAGATCATGTTGAAAATGTTTGAAACTGTGACTATTCTTTTTTCAAGACAAACCTGTGCATCTCTGGGCTGCGCTGGATCAATACGGTAATCTTCCAGCTGGTCAAACAAGGATCTGTTCCCGCCTTCATTCTGAAACAAAAAATGATGTTGCTTAAAATGTAGAAAACAATACTATGACTTTTTTCTTTTACAAGTGTATAGACAAGAAGAGTGGGCCCAAAGTGTGTGTCAAAAACCAAAGACTGAAATACATAAAGTAAGAATTCAATTTAACATTTTCAGAGTCATGTGGTTTTAGTTTCACTTTTTACACTGTAACATTCAGACAAAGAGGAAGAAGTATTGGTTAAAGAAAGTCTGCATGCACTGTCTTGTTTCTTCTGTTTTTGCAGAAGTAAAAAGACCTGAGACTTCCATGGGCAAGTTAAATAAGGAAGCAGAGAAACTAGTCTGGGCACATTGCAACCCAATGTGCTCTCATCTTCCATGTTAGGGGCATGTGCAAACATGATGGTGTGGTGTGGAAGGTGAGGGGGTGGGTTTCATGACAAGAGCGGAGGAGGAAAAAACACAAGCCGACTTTAATAGTCTCTGCTGGGAGCTGAGGAGACACCCCAGAGGCAAACAAAAACAAGAGGCTGTGTTCAGGGGCAGGTTGTGTGACTGCAAGAGACGTTTTGCAACACTGGACCACAACAAGTAAGACTGCCTCACGTTTGTCTCATGGACAAGCACACAAACAAGAGGAAAGACAAAGTTGCTGAATTACTAGAAGTGGCTGAAAGAAGGAATAAAAGAAGTAGAACCAAGGAAAACTTTTAGTCTCAACTGATGAGTGTTTGTTTTTACTACCTCTGCTGCGTTTTCTGCTGCCTCCTGTGCTCTCCTCTGCACAGCTTTTCCCTAAAACCAGACAACACAAACACAGCTCAGGCAAATAGAGATAAAAAGATGCATAATTTGAGGATGAAACATTTTTTTGCAAACATTAGTGGGAAAACTATGTCTTTTTGATTATCAGGCAGGTAAGTGTTTCAGTCCTTTCCTAGTAATGGTAGTGTGTGCTTGGAATTTGAGCTATGCTAAAGTCCTATCCATGCCAAAATAACACAGTAAGGCTGCATACTTTTTGAAACAAGTGTTTACAGAGATATCGACAAAAGGCAGGTAAAACATCTCAATGATGTGTAGAGAAAAAAAATGCAGGTCATTAAAGCTAAATGACCTGAACCTATAAGGTTACAAAACCTTAACTTGACTTTGGAGGAAAGACTTTAAGTCAAGAATCAATGAGGATCTTCTGTAGATGTGGTGCACCAAATCCTCAACAAACTGCTTTTTATGCCTGTCATACTTTTCCTTACTTTTTCACTGGGATAAGGCAAATGGGTGACATTTTTCTAACTGTTTTGTGACTGTGTACAGTAGTTTCCATTGAGTTTCACAGCAGCCTATTGTTGTTTTCAGACCTAGAAATACACATGTACGATTATTACCTTGACTTGAGGCAAGAAGGGATTGTGTTTCTTTGGTTTCCTCACTTTGGTCTGAAGACAAAACAGAATAATAGTGCAAAGGGAACAGAATTAGCCGTCAAATATTCAGAAATCAGAAGAAAAAAAATTAACAAGCACAAAATTTTTTAATTGAAATGAGTTTGAAGACCTTTGGTTTGTCTTGGCCCTCTTCTTCTTTGGCGTCCTCTTTGGATGAAGAGTTTTCTGAGTCGTCTTTCAGTCCCTCGTCATCAGATAAAGCCTGAAGGAGATGAGACCAAAGTGGTTATTTATTGCAGTGAAAAAAAATTCTCAGAGGACGAAGTAACACAAGATTGCACATGACCTTCTCTATGACTTTTAGTACAACTTTGGTTATAAATTAGCCTTTGCCCACAACAATATGGAAATGATGGTTGATAGAGCGTATCGTCGCCCTCTTAAATGAATGGCCTAAGTCATATTCTCAATCTTTTTGTGACACAGAATAAACTGAACAAGACAGAGAATACTATTGATTTAAGCCATTGGAAAATTAAGATAAAAACAGCATTATCTTTCCAGTTGGGATTTTGACCATTTCACCAGAGGTGGAGGGCATCCTGGAGAGCTGATGTCGACAAAAATATCATTTTTCTAAAAAAGTCACGAGTTTAAGGCCATTTCTTTAAGAGGACAACAATATAACAAATGGATAAAGGAGATAAAAATAGGGTTTAGACAAAGCACCCTGATCTGATAAGGACTGTGGCTGTAAAAAAGATTTTTAAACCTGATTTCCAAAATGAAACTGTAAAAAAAAATGTATTTAAACTGAAAAAGATTTTACTCCCAGCATTCAAAGTTCACTAAAGCGATGTTGATAATGAAATCTATTGTATGCTGAATAAGACACTTTCTTCTAACTTGAACATTACACTGTTGCAGGCATACTGTTCATCTGAGTTGGACTTTTGCAAAATTGTCAAATCTTATAGAGGATTCTTTATTGCTGATCATTTTAAAGCCTGTGCTGGTGAAAATGATATTGATCTTTAATACTGATAAATGTAAATGTTGCATTTTTTGCATGTGACACATTAAGATTGCAGACAATAGCACACAGAAAATCATTTGGGATTTCACTTTACTTTTTTCTGATTTCTGTCTCTTGATGTGTCATATATTTAATATACATCAATAAAAGCCCTACATCAGATGTTCACGACGGACGCTAAATGCCTACAATGGGTGTATGTGGTGTTTAACACTCCAGGACCATGAGGTGTAGTGTGACGTGAACCTGGATTAGTCTACTCAAGTTCTGGTTTCTCCAGTTCAGCAACTATCAGAAGAGTCTGCTAAAGTGAGAGTTCACTGCCTTGATTAAAAAAAAATCTGATTTCTAATCAGCAGGTAAAGACTGAGATTTGATCATCCATCATGTGAAAGGCTCACTGAATCAGTTGCAGTTTGATCAGTTTAATCTTGGGAAGATGAGTTTAAAGTTTGTGAACACAAATGCAAAGTTTGTACATCTTTGATTGTTACCTTGACTCGGGCCAAGAAGGGATTAGGCTTCTTAGGTTTCTTGACTTTGTCCTAAAGAGAAGTGAAGATTAAAGAAGATTATAAAAACAGGTCATACACTGAAATGTTCCCATAGAAAGAGGAAATGAGTTTAAAGACCTCTCCTGTTTTCTCCTTGTCCTCTTCATCTTTCTTTTCCTCCTTTGTTGAAGACTTGTCGTCTTCTTCTTTCAGCCCTTCATCATCAGACTGAGCCTTAAGTTGATAAAAATCAGAGAAAGAAGGCAACATTGATGTAATTATGTTGTGTTAAAGCATAAAAACCAACATTAAGAGGAACTGAAACAGAGATACCACATTTATACTGATGAGGAAGGTGAGAACATTTTTTCTATGACCTGAATTTCAAACTGAAAGAGCAGAAAATCCGTCAAATACCTTGGATGCAGCACGTGGCATAAATGGATTATGG
The DNA here is from genome assembly GCA_008086565.1 of Thalassoma bifasciatum. Taxonomy (NCBI): domain Eukaryota; kingdom Metazoa; phylum Chordata; class Actinopteri; order Labriformes; family Labridae; genus Thalassoma; species Thalassoma bifasciatum. The sequence continues at coordinate 18,118 of RPOG01001399.1, read as the reverse complement.
CGCTTGTGTTTTTTGGTCTTAGTCTATAAAAGAAAAAAAGTCAAAGTGGTTGGTGAAATGAGAAACAAAAACAGGAAGAACTACATTTCATTACAGTTGATGATGACCTGAAACTTGTGAAAACTTTTTTTTTTTTTTTTTTTTAAATGCAACACATTTTCTGACTGCTGTTCTTAAAAACACAGTAACACCAAAGTAACCAGTAGTCGAACTCAAAAATATTTATATCTGACTCAACAAGTCCTCAGCGAGCTGTGGTGTGAGGAGTGTGAAACTCATGCTGTGTGTGTGTAGTCGAACATGATTTTGAAGATTACTTTTTGGCTTTATTTTTACTGAACAACTAAAAAGAGATGACAAAAGGGGGGAAGAGGTAACATGCACTAAATACACACAGTATAGCCTCAGTTCACATGTTGCCTGTTTTATGATCCTGATGTCTTGGGTTTGGAAATCAGCTGTATTCCAGGGAAGTTCGAGTAAAATTAGATCAACAAGGGAATAAACGTAAGAGAAACACTTTGCACGAAAGGGTTAAATGACCTTGTTTAACGCAACAATAAAACAAGCTTCCATACTTCTCACGGTGACACTAACATGACAGTAGGCAGCACATGTCATTTGCATACCTGAGGCATGAAACATCAGATAAGAGAGTAGCAGAAAGTAGGACAGTTAGATGTTGGAGAGATTACCTTTCACCTTTATGTAGCTGATAACACAAGATCATATTAAACGTACTCAGACATTCTTTAACAGATGCAGAATAGGTACTTCAGTTTCCTGACTTTGCATGTTTGATAATATATTCTAGATGTTTAATACAAAATGGTGCTTAACAGAGTTTTAAAAAAAATTTGCAAGAGATTAACTTACTTTTCTTTCTTGGGAGCTTGTCTCATCGTTCAGGATTTCATCGTCTGACTGACTCTACAGAAGATGAAACATATCACATTTGAATGACAGTGCACAGCAGCTCAATTATGTGTTTGTATTTAGGGTTTGAGTATGAGCCACAAAGACTGTGAAGACATGGTGTGGGTATATTTGAGTGTCTTATTGATATTTCTTCAAGCAAATATTCCCTGGAATGTAGCAAGGTGGAAAGAATTTGAAACTGGCTTACAGTGCATGACACTGCATTAATAAGTTGAATAACCTCTTTAAAAACATTGAAATGATGTCCACCCAGTATTTTTTTGTGAGGAAAAAGTTGTGGATATGAAAAAACTTAAGTAATCTAAGTCCAGTAAATGTACCTCAATATCTTTCTTCTGCTTGCGCCAGCCATGTTTCACTGTTCGGTTCACCTCCTGAGATTAAACCAGAGCGATATGTTCAACTACAAAGCTGATAGACCAGATAAACTGATACACCCAAACACAAACAGAAATGTTTATTCCCTAAACACTGAAAAGCTTTAAGTTCCTCCTCTGACAGTATGGCAGGAAAAACAGGAGTTTTTTCTCATTGGAAATCAGGCCCTTGTTTCCCAACAGCGGACAAAAAGACTTTGTTTCTAATACAGCTGAGTAATTCATGACATACTAACACTACCCCTTTATCTGAGAACAACATAGAGAAGTCTAAGCGGATCATCGGTGTATAAGTTATACCCTCAATTGTCTGAAAGCTCTGAAGAGGAAGAAACGTGTAAAAAATATCTAAATATGAGAAGTTCAAGCTGTACCTGACTGCCCTCAGTTCCTCCTGATTTCAATTTGTCGTAAGTGGATGTCCTCTTCATTTCCTGTGGAGAGGTCATAGTCTTGAACAAAAACTAAACAAAGACAAAGAATAACGCTCTCCTCACTTCAAATGTCGCTGAATGTGAGCTGCGAGCAAACCTCTTCAGTCGGTCTGGTAGGAACCAGAGGAGTTTCACTTCTTTCCTTCCTCTCTCGCTGGATCATGTTGCCTTTGACCTGTCAAGGACACACACACACACACACACACACACACACACACACACAGTGAAACAGAGGAACAGTGTGCTGGAGATGAGGGACTGGAGGGTTTGAGAAGGGACCCAAGATTTTAAGGGACGTGAAAAGAGGAGGAGGAGGAGGAGTGTGAACAGAAGGGGTATTTCAGACAGAAGTTGATCAGCTGCGTGTGGTCACCGGTGACTCACAAGTGATGCAAAAAATAGACTGACCGTTTTCGGCTTCTCTTCCACTTGATTTTCACTCTCCTTGGGCTTTTCTTCAGCGTCTTCATTGTCTTTCTGAAAAATAGAAACATTTGCTTTTGAGCTTCATCGACTAAATTTAGATCCTTTGTATTGCTTAGAAAACAACAGCTGCTCATATTGGTTGTAATGATCCAGCATTTTGTTTAATATCAACCTTTAAAGTTCAGCTAATTCCTTAAAAACTACAAAGCATCTAAGTTTGAAGCTTCCTTACTTTGTTTGCATGTCTGAATGGATTCAGTTTTGCCATCGCCTCAGCAAAGTTATTCTGAACAAGAATCACAAAAATGACAAATATTACACTTTGGAAGCATACATATAAAATGCATGCTTATTGAACTCAAGACTTTAAACTCTAAATTCAAAAAACCCTTCCATACATGTTTGTGGCCCTCTCCATTGTCTGAGGCCTCCTCCTTGTCTGAGTCAGAGTCCTTATCCTGCAGAGCAAAACAATGTTTAGCATGAGATAGATACAACAGTAATCAATACAGTTAATTTTCTTTCAGATACATTTATTCTGAAGTGTAGCATCTCCAACCTTTCTGTCAGTGTGGAACGTGCTCTTCATCATTGCAGAGAAACCATTCTGAAATGAGACAAAAACAGTGTCACTGAATTCTGATGTAATTTCCACAAAGCTATTCTGAGAACAAAACCATCATGAAGCAACAAAACTCGCCTGTTTGGCTTTGGGTTTCTCTGTAGTAGGGTTGTTGTCAGTGCCGTCTCCAGATTGATCAGCTTTTTCCTTCTCCTGTAAAAGCAGAATACATAAAAATCAGGATGTAATTTCTTTAAAATCTGACCACCACTGCAAAAAAATGCTTGGTAAGAGAAATGTGTTTAAGGAGAAATCAAAATAAAAGTGACCTGAGTTGAGAAGGTGAAGGGATTTTTCTTCTTTGCTGACACTTCACTCTGCCAAAAAGAATTGAATGGATTTGAGCAACTGTAATTCCTGATAGCGTCAGTATATGTACAAGATAACTATATTTCCTTTCTGTCGGTTTTTGATTCCAATTTGTCTCTCACCTTTGAAGACTTTTCTGTGAGATTTTCATTGCTGGCAGAGAGTTCAATATCCTCAGACAAATCATCCTGAACAGAGGGACACAGCAAACAGTCAAATGTAAGAATCAATTACGATGATGATTACGACACAACAGACACAAAATCTGTGAACAAGTGACTCTTAAGCTTAATTTAGGAAATCTTACACATATTGAATGAAGACACATTGTTCTTATTTTTTTCTTATAATTCTCCCACTGCTCACTTTGGGTGTCACATTAGGATTTTCATAAAGCCCCAAACATGCAACCTCACTCTCTGAAACTTCACCATCTTACCCGAGACTGAGATTTGGCAACTTTCTTCTTGAACACGCCGCTAAAGATTCCCTTCTCCTGAGAAAAAGAAGGAAAAGGAATTTAAACTACAGTTCTGTTATGGTTGAGGCTGTGTTGTCCTACCCAAGCTATAAAACTACTCACCTTGGCATTGTTTTCAGAAAGATTGTCATTACTGCCTGAGAGTTCACTGGGAGCTGACAGCTCATCCTGAAGGTGAAAAATAATGAAAAATCATGTTTATCAAATCACAATGACTCAAAGTAACATGTTTATATAGTGAAATGAATAACTCTCACCTGAGATTGTGTTCTTGCAAAAGGCTTTGGGGACTTTTTGAACATCCCACTGAAAACACCTCCTGACTCCTGAAAGATAAGCCAAAAAAAAAAATTGATCATGAACATTGGCAACATCAAAAAAATCTAAGTATTTACTGGCTATCTGACAAAACTCACCTTAGTGTTGCTGTTCACAGACAGGTTGTCCATGCTGCCTGAGCGCTCGCTGGGAGCAGTCAAATCCTCCTAAAAGTGAGAAACACATGTCAGATTAATCCATCATATTCTGTCACACAAAGTTTCACTGCAGGGAGAAGAAACAGCACCCAACTCTTACCTGAGATTGTGCTCTTGCAAAAAGTTTTGGGGATTTTTTGAACATCCCACTGAACACTCCTCCAGTTTCCTGGAAAAAAAGATAGTCCCATGTAAATATTTTTCCAAACTGGACTCATAATAGAGGTATCAAGTCAGGTATTGCACAGTCTTACCTTAGTGTTGCTGTTTACAGAAAGATTGTCGTTGCTGCCTGTGATCTCATTGGGTGCTGTTAGATCCTCCTTTAAATGTGACGTCAAACTTTGTTCACTTATCATTTTCATTATTTTCTGATTGTATAACATAAAACCGGTCACATGTGCAACGCTCACCTGAGATTGAGTCTTTGCTCCAGGTGGCTTGGGGGATTTCTTGAACATACCACTGAACACTCCTCCTGACTCCTGGAAGAAAAAAATGTCAAACAAATGTATTTTCTACAACTGTTGCATTCATCTCAGCAAAATTAAAAAAGGACACTCAATCAGCTGAATATATTGAATTTAGTATAAGTGGTTTTCTGAGACTCAAACTAAACCTTACCTTAGTGTTGCTGTTGACTGACAGATTATCAGTGCTGCCTCTGCGCTCAGTGGGTGCTGACAAATCTTCCTGCAGGTGAGAAAACAAACATCCTCTCAGTTATGATTATCATTTCAGAGTGACAAATGAGGACACTATCCGAAAAACAGCTCATCTCTCACCTGAGATTGTGCTCTTGTTCCAAAATGGTTTTTCTTAAACATCCCACTAAACACTCCTCCAGTCTCCTAAAAAAAAAAATTAGAAAATCCAAGTTAACGATGTGAAATTAAAGTTAAAAAGTCTTAATGTAGTGATGCAGCTGTCAGACAGAGAGATCTAGTGCTTTACACTCTGGCCTGCTTTGTTTCCAAATTGCCGACCCATGCATGCTGAGCTTCAAACATCCACAAAACAAAACACACCCTTCCCAAACTAACAGCTATGAGTCATTGTCTGCTGCACACATGTAGTGGATTTAATTACATCACAGTTTTATGCTAATGAAGAACTCACACATGTAACCTTATGTAAAATTGTGACTAATCCACAAAATTTATTTGATCCTTCCAAACTTTTGCTCCTTCATAGTGAATCTTTAATCTTTGAAGGTCTTAAAGGCATATGTGTTACCAAAGATTGTCTGGTAAAGCAGTTTTCTTCCTTACAATAACATATCAGTTTCATGTGAAAGAAAGCTTCAGAAGAGGAGACTCACTTTGCTTGTTTTGTCAGACAGATTTTCATTGCTGCCCGTGAGCTCAATGTCCAAAAGATCCTGCAATACACAGACAATATATCAACAGCTGAATGAAGCAGCACATTACACTTGAGTATGATTTTATTCTCCAGAGGCTGAATCGCTCTGTGCGGAAGTGAAACAGAGGATTGTGTTAACCTGTGAAGCCCTCCGGGCGTGTCCTGGTTTATGAGGTCGTTTCAGTATCCCGCTGAACACACTCGCTTTTTCCTGAAGAGAAAAAGGAGTGGAAAATATAGTTCAGTCTTACAACAGGTGGTGGGAAACTGAATCATGACAGAGCAGAAAGTAATCTCACCTTTGAAGGTTTGTTTTCTGTGATGTTCTCACTGCTAGCAGACAGCTCGACATTTTGTAGTGAGAGAGAGTCCTGTAGAAATATTTTTGACAGAGGAAATCATTTTTTATGAAAGATTTAAATAAAAAGATAATTGAAATATCTTTCACTTTATACTAAATGTGATTAACAGGAGAAACTCAGAGAAAAATATCATTTTGCTTTCTTTGTTCCATTCAAGGTTGCTTTAAACATCCTTTCTTAATCCTCAATTCACAAATTCAATTTCTGATTACGTTTAAATGAATCACTTCAAAATGTAAAAAATGTGATAAAATTGTTTAAATATGACGAGTTTCTAAAAGGTCTCAGTTAGTTCATCATTTTAAGTTGTTTAAGACAAAGAAAAGCTCAATTTTACAGTTTTACAGCTGGGGAAAAAAACAAATGTTTGACTTTTTGGATGAATAACTTGAAATAGCATCTATCAAGCACAGTCATTGAAATCTACTGAACTAAAAAAAATGATAAATCATCAAATTTAAAGTTCTTTTTTTAGTATCAGACACAATTGTGTAAGTTGATTGAACGAATTGCTCACACACCTGTTGTTGTCCCTCTTTGTTAGTTTTGGTTGTCTTCTTAAACATGTCTTTGAACACATTGCCTTTCTCCTAAAAAAAAAACAAAAAAACAAAAAAACAAAAAACAAATATAACTGATTGAAAACAATCATTTCACACATTTTTCTTGGAACAAACAAAAACACAACAAATGTGGTAGAAATGTCAGCTGATTATCACCTTGCGTTCATTCAGACTGTCGCTGCTCTTCGAGAGTTCACTGTTCACAGATAAACTTTCCTGAAAAGTTAACGCAAAGCAAACCGTTTCAGTGTGCGAGTGAAGGAAGAACAAAATTAATTCAAGCTCTGGATTTAAACTGAGGGTTGTTCATGCTTCACCTGTGCTGGGGCTGATGGCTCTATAATCTTGGATGATCTCTTCTTCATTCCTCCAAATAAAGCTGCTTTTTGCTGCATGAGGAGGAAGTAAAGAGAGAATTTAATCCTTGAGAGAAACTGGGAAACAAGAGTTCAATAAACTTTATCTACTGAACTTGAAAACATTTCTAAGAATTACTGAACATTTATCAATGTTTAGTGCTTTTATAAACAGCAGGATACACATTTCTTTCTTGTCACATTTCTCTGTCCAGCCACATTTCATGTCTGGACTTGATGCTGCCTTCGTGTCTGGACATGAAACATTGTTGATGGTATATTTAAAGTAATTGTTGTGTTACTGATTACAAAACAGATCTGCTATTCAAAGAACAACATATGACTGTAACCTGCTAGATCTGTATCTTTAATTCCTGTTCAACTCCAAAAACCAGACTACATATGTTGCTTCAACTTCATTAAAAGTCCTTGTTAGAAAGAGGGAAACATATGGCAACAAAATCTTTTTGTGAACTTAAAACTTCATCAGACAACAGTCCCAGAACTCATATTTTAGTGGTTTACCATGAAGTTTTCGAGGAAACTCTGAAGAGAATAAAGGAAAAGTTTGACACAAACAGGTAAACACACTGTGCTGCAGAGTGTGTTGTCTTTCTCCTCACTATGTAAACATAAGACAGAGCAGTTCTTCTGTGTTTTAACATTGACACATTCTTCAGAGTTTTGGCTTGTAACTTCAACGTTTAAAGATAAAGTTGCAAAGTAGGGTTGCATGGTATTGGGAAAAAATGATTTTGGGAGTTTTTTCCCCCTCCTGTACTGTACTGGAAGTGCTAAATAAAACACTTATGTGGCATTAACTATAAGAAAGCAGGTGAGATGACAGAGCACCAAGAAGGTGCCCTAACTTTGCAAGCTGTTGCCTATAATGTGGTCAAATATTTGAGTGGATGCTCATTTAGATATATTAGTACCGTTATTGGGCGTAGACGGGTCACAGAAACCTAATCGAAATGCTCCAATATAGCATTACATTATATACCTTGGGATATGAACATTGGGCATGCTATAATTGTGATAACTTTACTAAAATTACTCATTGTGCAGCCCCATTGCAAGTTAAAAAAAACAAAGATACATGTATTATAGTTGAATGCTTTCAGCTCTTAAAAAGGGTTCCTGTTTATAAGATCAATCATTACTGATTCAAAGTTGAAACATTGTTCCTCCTCCGAATTGAATTTATTCTTAATCATTTTTGATTACAGCAAATATTGTTGAAAAAAAAAATCAACTGAATCAGATTGTGGGGATGCCTCTCACACTGTCCTGAAACACGTGGAGCAGCATGGCAAGTGAATTAAGAGACAATAAAATGTAAAATATGTCAGTAAACACTATTTCCTGTCATACATACTGTGTATTTAAATCCTCGACAGCAAATCTGGCCTGAAGTTAGTTTTTGTCCTGAAACTACCTGGAAGGTGAGTCTGGTTATGGCAACAGGACAACACTGTTAACTATGAGGGTGTAATGCTAAAATCTGGCATTTAACTCTTGTAGATAACTTTTGATTGTCAGTAAGAAGACAATTTCAAAGAGCACAAAGACTGTAGCCTATGTCTGTGCCATTAAACTGTCAAACTGAGCAGAGGCTGAGTTGATAGTTTCAGATGAACACATTTTAAAAAAACCGATGGATGAACTCTTGAAGATATAATAAACTGTCTTAAGCAGTCTGTAGATATGAACTACAAAAGTTAAAAACTTCAAAACATCGACAGAAACGTGACTCACAGCTACGCCTCCTCCATCACACTCCAAATCCAGATCCAGGTGATCGTATCGATCCTGTCAAACACAACGTTTTCATGACGTCATCATAGGTTATCTTTACACACGTTAGCCCGTTTTTAACGGTTTGTAACATTAACCGACATTTCAACAACAAAACAAAGCAGACGTTAGAGATTCAGTCCGTGGTCAGGATTATCGCGTGAAAATCTCCAGAAACAAAGTTTCCACACGGACCTTCGTTAGATTTTTAACGTGGTGGTTACTCACCATGGTCTCCCGTAGTGTGGTGTGAAGTTATTCCGTGTTTTTCAGGTGTCAGAGAGGATTGTTTGAGGCGTCACCGTCCTCAGAGAGTTTCTGTCCTCCCGCTGTGTTGATACTGTCGATGGCTGTTGTCACTGAGCTCCGTTCAAGATCCTCCTCTCACCGTGGAAAAAATAGAAACACGCTTCCCACAGGTCCTTGTGACTAATGTGGGTGTTCATACACAAGATCCTCTCAATAAACTTGCAGATCCAGTTTTTTTCGTCTTCACCTGGGAGTTGTCATTCAGGTGAGGGTGTGACTATCTGACAGTCTCACCGGTGAGCTAAGGATCAAACTCATGCTGCTTTCAAATGCGCCTCGGAAATTCATACCTCCGACCTTATGTGTAAGCGGGCGTACAAATGTGGTTTATCCGTAATTATTGTCATGCGAAATTCAGCAAGAATTCAGGGAATTCTTTACGTTTAGAAACAACAACAAGAGGAAGAAACAGACGCACAACTAAAATTGCACATTCACAACTATCTTGTCCGTATTGCTTAAAACTGCACTAATTCACTTGTCCTTGTGACACACACACTAATAATATTTTGCCCATATATAACGACTTATGAATATGTAGTTTTTAACATGTTTAAGGTAGTTTCATTTATTGGAAAAGCATGGATTCCCGTTTCAGTCAGTTAAAAGATAAATATGAAAATTTGGCTTTGTTCAGAATTTTTTCCCCATATTATGTGATTAAAAATCTCAAATTTGTCATAAAAAGTCACAATTGTGAGAAAATAGTTGAAATTATGAGATAAAGTAAAAAATATAGGATGAAGTCAAAATTGTGGGATAAAAAGACACAGTTATGAGACGGAAAGATGAATTTATGAGATATAAAAGGGATTTTAATGGAGATCATAGTGAGTGAGGGGATGTGAGAACAACAATGTCAGCTGGAACACACAAATCTCATAATTTTGACTATTATCTTATAATTTAGAAAAGAAAAAAAAAAGACAACAAAACCAGTTTTTTTTTTTTTTTTTTTTTTTTGACTCGTGGAAGTGGGCTTCTATGGAGGTTCACCACAAAACTGTTTTGGAAAGTTTGTTAACTGGAGCGTTTTAACTGTATATATTTGTTTACCTAACCATCCAGACTGGAATTTCTTAATTATGTTGAAATGCTGATTCAGTATTTCAATGCTTCATGTATTTCAGAAATTTTTCAGTTGCATTTGAACATTTAAATTAGAAACCATTGTTTTCTTGTCCCCCAACACAAAAAATTTGAAGCTCATTGTTAATTCTAACATTCATAAATATTTTGATCTTGATGCAGCAGTGCCTCATGAGCCACAAAGAAGACAAGGGCCTCGGTGAAACTTCACCAAAGCCGTTCATCACAGCCATGCTAGACTGAGAAACTCAACTTCAGAGGCCTCTGGATCCTTTACCTGGCACGTGACCATGAACATCTATTTATCAGTCAATTCACATCTTTAACACCTTTACCCAACTAACAATGGATTTCAACGGAACAAAGATTTAAATGTTTGTCATCAACATGACTGATGTTAACAGGTCATCTTTCTCCTCTATGTGTGACAGGTCCCAAAGGATCCAGAGACAGTGTGTACCAGCTGACGTCTGCATGCTCAGCCGTCCTGGTGGGGGATCCCTCTGAGACTTGACCCATCTAAAGGTTTCTTCCTTTTTCCCACAAGAAGAGTTTTGGGAGTTTTTCCTGACATGCTCAAAGGGTCAAAGGCTGATGGTACCTGGTACACCCAATGAGACTGGAGGATTTGTTTCTATGATATCCAGCTAAAGACTAAGGCTAAGGTCGCTGGTTCAACTCCTGCTCGAAGCATGTGCTTTTTCTAGCAGTTCTTTACTGTACCTCAGCTCAGATCAAAGAGATCCAATGGCCCTATCTATGCAATGTTTAATTGTTGGTCTACCTAGAGAAAAATGACTTCTAGACCAGAGTTAAATTTTTCATTTTGAAGGTGTGTTTTGTGACTTTTGAGAAGACTTTTGGCATGTGAGATGAAGTGAAGCCAACACAAAGGTACAGTGATTTTCCCTTACCCTGCTTGCTTCCTTTATTGTAGGCTTGTCAAAGGGATCTCCTGCTTTCTGTACTGTACACCCACTCTGATAGCTCAGTTGGTAGAGTGGAGGACTGAAGACACTGATGAATGCAGCATCCTAAGGTCGCTGGTTCAACTCCTGCTTGAAGCATGTGCTTTTTCTAGCAGTACTTTACTGTACCTCAGCTCAGATCAAAGAGATCCAATGGCCCTATCTATGCAATGTTTAAGTGTTGGTCTACCTAGAGAAAAAAGACCTCTAGACCAGAGTTAAATTTTTCATTTTGAAGGTGTGTTTTGTGACTTTTGAGAAGACTTTTGGCATGTGAGATGAAGTGAGCAAACACAAAGGTACAGTGATTTTCCCTTACCCTGCTTGTTTCCTTATTTTTTGTGGGCTTGTTAAAGGGATCTCCTGCTCTCTGTGCTGTACACCCTCCTCGATAGCTCAGTTGGTAGAGTGGAGGACTGTAGATGATGGTTGTAGCAGTGATCCTTAGGTCGCTGGTTCAACTCCCGCTCGAAGCATGTGCTTTTTCTAGCAGTTCTGTATTGTAGATCAGCCTACGTCAATGAGATCCATTGGCCCTATTTATTTGTTGGTCTACCTAGAGAAAAAAGACCTGTAGGCCACTGGTAAATTTAATTTTANTCAGATCAAAGAGATCCAATGGCCCTATCTATGCAATGTTTAAGTGTTGGTCTACCTAGAGAAAAAAGACCTCTAGACCAGAGTTAAATTTTTCATTTTGAAGGTGTGTTTTGTGACTTTTGAGAAGACTTTTGGCATGTGAGATGAAGTGAGCAAACACAAAGGTACAGTGATTTTCCCTTACCCTGCTTGTTTCCTTTTCTGCTAGGCTTGTCAAAGGGATCTCCTGCTTTCTGTAGTGTACACCCACTCTGATAGCTCAGTTGCTAGAGTGGAGGACTGAAGACACTGATGAATGCAGTGATCCTAAGTTCGCTGGTTCAACTCCTGCTCGAAGCATGTGCTTTTTCTAACAGAGTTGCACTGTACCCCAGATCAGATCAAAGAGATCCAATGGCCCTATCTATGCAATGTTTAAATGTTGGTCTACCTAGAGAAAAAAGACCTCTAGACCAGAGTTAAATTTTTCATTTTGAAGGTGTGTTTTGTGACTTTTGAGAAGACTTTTGGCATGTGAGATGAAGTGAGCCAACACAAAGGTACAGTGATTTTCCCTTTCCCTGCTTGTTTCCTTTTTTTTAGGCTTGTCAAAGGGATCTCCTGCTTTCTGTACTGTACACCCCCTCCGATAGCTCAGTTGGTAGAGTGGAGGACTGTAAAGGATCATATTCACAGCAATCATAAGGTTGCAGGTTCAACTCCCGCCTGAATCATGTTCTTTCTCCATCAGTTTCATACTGTTCCTTAGATCAAAGAGATCCAATGGCCCTATCTATGTAATGTTTAATTAGTTGGTCTACCAAGAGAAAAAAGACCTCTAGACCAGAGTTAAATTTTTCATTTTAAAGGTGTGTTTTGTGACTTTTGAGAAGACTTTTGGCATTTGAGATGAAGTGAGCCAACACAAAGGTACAGTGATTTTCCCTTACCCTGCTTGTTTCCTTTTCTGCTAGGCTTGTCAAAGGGATCTCCTGCTCTCTGTAGTGTACACCCACTCTGATAGCTCAGTTGCTAGAGTGGAGGACGGAAGACACTGATGAATGCAGCGATCCTAAGGTCGCTGGTTCAACTCCCGCCTGAATCATGTGCTTTCTCCATCAGTTTCATACTGTTCCTCAGATCAAAGAGATCCAATGGCCCTATCTATGTAATGTTTAATTGTTGATCTACCTAGAGAAAAAGGCCTTTAGACAAGAGTAAAATTTTTCATTTTGAAGGTGTGTTTTGTGACTTTTGAGAAGACTTTTGGCATTTGAGATGAAGTGAGCCAACACTAAGGTATGGTGATTTTCCCTTACCCTGCTTGTTTCCTTTTCTGCTAGGCTTGTCAAAGGGATCTCCTGCTTTCTGTAGTGTACACCCACTCTGATAGCTCAGTTGCTAGAGTGGAGGACTGAAGACACTGATGAATGCAGTGATCCTAAGGTCACTGGTTCAACTCCTGCTCGAAGCATGTGCTTTTTCTAGCAGTCTGTACTGTACCTCAGCTCAGATCAAAGAGATCCAATGGCCCTATCTATATAATGTTTAATTGTTGGTCTACCTAGAGAAAAAAGACCTCTAGACCAGAGTTAAATTTTTCATTTTGAAGGTGTGTTTTGTGACTTTTGAGAAGACTTTTGGCATGTGAGATGAAGTGAGCCAACACAAAGGTACAGTGATTTTCCCTTACCCTGCTTGTTTCCTTTTCTGCTAGGCTTGTCAAAGGGATCTCCTGCTTTCTGTAGTGTTCACCCACTCTGATAGCTCAGTTGCTAGAGTGGAGGACTGTAAAGGATGGTATTCACAGCGATCCTAAGGTTGCAGGTTCAACTTCCGCCTCAATCATGTGCTTTCTCCATCAGTTTCATACTGTTCCTCGGATCAAAGAGATCCAATGGCCCTATCTATGCAATGTTTAATTGTTGGTCTACCTAGAGAAAAAAAGACCTCTAGACCAGAGTTAAATTTTTCATTTTGAAGGTGTGTTTTGTGACTTTTGAGAAGACTTTTGGCATGTGAGATGAAGTGAGCCAACACAAAGGTTCAGTGATTTTCCCTTACCCTGCTTGTTTCCTTTTTTGTAGGCTTGTCAAAGGGATCTGCTGCTCTCTTTGCTGCACACCCACTCTGATAGCTCAGTTGGTAGAGTGGAGGACTGTAAAGGATGGTATTCACAGCGATCCTTAGGACGCTGGTTCAACTCCTGCTCGAATCATGTGCTTTCTCCATCAGTTTCATACTGTTCCTCAGATCAAAGAGATCCTATGGCCCTATCTATATAATGTTTAATTGTTGGTCTCCTAGAGAAAAAAGACCTCTAGACTAGAGTTAAATTTTTCATTTCGAAGGTGTGTTTTGTGACTTTTGAGAAGACTTTTGGCATGTGAGATGAAGTGAGCCAACACAAAGGTACAGTGATTTTCCCTTACCCTGCTTGTTTCCTTTTTTGTAGGCTTGTCAAAGGGATCTCCTGCTTTCTGTAGTGTACACCCACTCCGATAGCTCAGTTGGTAGAGTGGAGGACTGTTAAGGATTGTATTCACAGCGATCCTAAGGTCGCAGGTTCTACTCCCGCCTCAATCATGTGCTTTCTCCATCAGTTTCATACCGTTCCTCAGATCAAAGAGATCCTATGGCCCTATCTATATAATGTTTAATTGTTGGTCTCCTAGAGAAAAAAGACCTCTAGACCAGAGTTAAATTTTTCATTTTGAAGGTGTGTTTTGTGACTTTTGAGAAGACTTTTGGCATGTGAGATGAAGTGAGCCAACACAAAGGTACAGTGATTTTCCTTTACCTTGCTTGTTTCCTTTTTTGTAGGCTTGTCAAAGGGATCTGCTGCTCTCTTTGCTGTTGCTCTTTACTGTACCTCAGCTTAGGTCAATGAGATCCAAAGGCCCTATCTATATAATGTAATTATGATTCAGCATTTCAACATATTGATCTTCTACATTTCTTCTTTATTCCTCCACTTATTCTTCCCTACGTTTTTCGCCGATTTTCACAGCCTTCAAATTTTCCCCGATTTTCACCGTTCAACTTTTAAACTATTCAGCTCATTTAGGAGATGGGTGCTATACCTTTTGACAGCTTTAGCTATTAAACTTTTTGACTTATTCAGCTTTTGTTGAACTTTTGCTCCATCTGGAAATAATGGGAAATTTCAGCTCTGCTCCTCAAAACTCCTTCAACTTTGAGATCCTCTAACTTCAGCTTACTTCCACTTACAGACTTCATTCTTGCTTCAAAATGTTCACTTATCCTTAACTCCCTTCACTTCATTCAACTTTTTCATATCTTCAACTGTTTTTGAGATTTTGCTTCTTAAGCAACCTCAACTTTTCACTTTTTTCACTAAAATTCAGCTGGTCAGAGTGTGGAATGTTCAGAAACAGAGTGGGAGCTGATGACAGAAATCTCACGAACAAACTGGATTTGTTCAGGAACGGCTCACTCCACAGACATGAAAAAGAGATCAAAATGTTCCCTGACTTCTCCTGCTACTAACAGAGGACACATCAGAGCAAAAACCTTGTTCGTTTTGGCCCCCCGTGACCAACTGTCCAAAGAAACCAGCCTCTCTTGACATGAAAATCTCTCCAGCAGTCGAAGCAGCTTCAACAGCAGTTGGTCTGTTTACATTCAAGTTCATGGTCTCCATGGTAGCTGAGGATCTCAGCTGGCTGTCACATCACATGCAGATACAGACTAACACACATTCATGTTTAAACATTTTGGGCATTTTAAAGACTTCAGCACCATTTCCAAAGATCTCCATTCATCTTTTAACATCTTTATGGGTCCACAGCTCTTTCCAAACAAATCTCGTACTATTTTTTTCCTGTTTTACCTTCAGCTGAAGGCTGCTTGTAACCTTCAGATTTCTACTGCTTTTGCTTTGAAATGATTAAACTGTTTTAAACTTTATTGAAAAAAGATTTAACAATGTAAGCACGTTGAAAAAAATCTGTTCATCAACTCAAACACATGCGACCTCATCTGCATTTTACTTTCATAAACCTTGATTTACAGACTCTGTCACACATTTATTTTTACTTTTCATGCTTTTTGACTCATTTTCACTTTTCACCTTCTCATTTGCTCCTTCATATCTCCTCTAATTTTTTGCACCCTTAAAATCATTCCTCTTTGCTTTTTTTTTAACTCCTTTTCACTCCTATCTTTTTCATACTTCCATTCTTCATATTTTCTAGCCCTCCTACCCTAGATTTAACTCATTTCTCTCTGCCATTTAACTCTACTTTAACTTCTTCCTCTCTGCAGTTTTACTACTTGTTTAGTCAACTTTCTCCTTCTGCATTCTTTTCTCTTTTTCTTGCTTTCTTCACTTTTCTACCTCCTTCCATTCTTCAAATTTAGGTTTTCTAGCTTTGACTTACTGATTTCATTTGACATTTTCAATTTTTTCACATTTTTGAGCTTTTTCAACCATTTTCAGCTATTTTACTTAACACATTCAGCTTTATTTAGCAGTTTTCATCTTCATATTCCACTTTTCAGCTTCTTTTTGCTACTTTAACTTTTAAACCTTCTCCTGCCTCCTTTGAGTTTTTCTGACTTCAAATTTTACTTCTACTTTTTTCACTATTTATTCTGCTTTTGCACTTTTTCACTCTTTTTGTAACTTTACATCTAAGATTTCCAGCTTTGACTCACTGCTTTCAGCAATTTTATTACAAATTTTCACATTTTAAGCTTTTTTAAACAATTTTCAGCTATTTAATTTCACATATTCAGCTTTATTTAGCAATTTTCAGCTTCATATTCCACTTTTTCAGCTTTGTTTCACTTTCTTCAGCTTCAGCATTTCAATGCATTTGCTGTAAAGGAAATGCAACTTTTCTAGTTATGATGTAATTCTTCAGTGTGTGAGGAATGGTAGTAATTGAATGCCTTTGTCAACAAATCAGAAGCAGTTCAGTGCAGATAACAGGGTTGTAAAAGCACTACCAGTCACTGATAAGCTTTGTTTGGATATCTGCTACTGCTTTCCCTTGGCTTAGAAAGGTCTCAGTTTCCCTCCACACATTAAACAAAGAATGCTAACACTCAGTGTGAAGGTTGAATCACGTTTAAAAACATTAACTCACATTGAAAATCAACCACAAACCAATTTAAAGGGTGTATTATTGACTCAAAATGGTCTACAATTCACTTTTTTCTCAGTAGTAAATATAAAAAGAATGCAATAATACCTTTCTTTGGAAAATATACATTTTCTGAAAACATTTACTTTTCAAAAGTGAAAAAAAACACAAACGCAACACGTTAAAACAGAAAATTTGAGACTTTAGTAAAAAGAAAATAAAGTGCTGGTGTGAATATAATTTCAATCCAACAGAAAGTGATATTCAAAGCTATTGCATCAATTTGATACACAATTTAAGAGTTTCATTTCCCAGATTTGTGATTGTCTTCTGTTAAAATATGGAAATTTATTGACCATAAATAGAAAATGTAATACAAAAATTAGATTGCTGAAATTTTTAAGGCTGTTCAATTTTTTTTTTTTGCTCGGTCATTACTTTTGCAATTTTTTGCAATATAATTCAAAGGCCATTCATGACCATATAGTGTAAAAAAACTAAAATGCTTGAAAATTTTTAAACTTGCTTGACACATTTGCAAGTTTTCCACCAGAACAGGAAAGGATCCTTGATCAATCACATACAAAACAGAAATCTCTTTTTAAAAACACTGATCATTTTCTGTCAGACTTCCTGAGGACACACGAGAGTTCAACCGTCTGTATCAAAGGTATGGGTCAATATGGCTTAATGGCTAAATACCAGCTTTATACCCCTGTATATTTTCTGTTTGTAGCGTAAATAGTTTCCCTTTGCTTTTTACATTCATCGCATAATAACCATCATAAAGCTAAGCAGAAGCAAAACATACCCGTCAATCTTTGGCTAGCAAAGCATAACAACTAAAATAAGTGGTTTTCCATCATCATGAAGTCAGAGTGCAATATTTCCATGATTATTCTTTCCAGGAGAGAAAATAGACTTTTCCTTGTCTGTCACCACAAACCAGCTCAGTGGGTTTTTTAGGGTTCACCTCCAACAGCAGAACAGGAGCTCCACACACAAACATCCCCACCTGGAGGAGGAAAGAAAATATTTTTGGGTTCATGTGCTTAACTTTTTCACTTCTGAATTTTCTTTACTCAGACAAAACCATCCAAAAAGTCTCTTATTGACCTGTTTCTTAGTGTTTCTGTCCCACAGCTTCACTGTCCCGTCGTAGGAGGCAGAGATGATGGTGCTGTCGGTGAGTTTCAGCACGCTGATCTTGTCACTGTGGGCCTGAGGATTAAACACCATCATTCAAATGTACCCTTGACAAGTGGCTGCACCTGAAGCCCTACAAGGTTGGCCATTTCTCCCAAGAACTACAGAGTATCACAGTATATCACATCACAGTGTCTTTGAGGAAAAAATGTATATGCCTCTTTGGTTCTTACAGGTTTTCTGTTGCGCCACGTGGAGTGTTGGTGACAGTGTATAAACCACATGTTGCCCTTTGCGTCCCCACACACAACAAACTCTGTAGGAATGTGAAAAGCGCACAGTAGTTATCACTGAAAAAGCAGAAGTGAATGAAGTTAAACTACATAAAACTCCTGAATGTTGATACCTTTGT